>JAULKR010029890.1:0-12413 GCA_032356305.1 Prasiola linearis | reverse complement strand
GGGGGGGGGGGGGGGGGGGGGGGGGGGGGGGGGGGGGGGGGGGGGGGGGGGGGGGCAACAGAGAAAGGTAAGAATTTGAGGGTCATTGTTCAGTGTATGACTGGAGAGTCAATGTAGAACATGCCTTCCTTATGTAGCTCTGCAAGGGTACAGCTGGCAACAAAACCAGTCAGTGGACAGCATGGCGATTGTTTGAACTGCTGGCCTTCACACAACACAGATGATGATACCATGGATGCTCTTGTTGAGGTCCTGGTTGACATTGAACTTTCCAGTGCACATCCACTCGAGCTCAGCTGGCCATGACTCACGAAGACTACACGGAACGCCCCGTGAGACAAGGTGATGGTGACCTCGCTATCGGAACAGACACATATTGACATTTTAAGCTCATTTTGTATTGGTGTAGTCATTTGCCATGACTGACTGCCCTGGGTGTGCAGCCTCACGGGGGGGTATGCCTCCAGAGGTGGTGTCCATGGCCCGCCCTGGAGTGGAGAACAGGCCGTCACCACCGCCACCGCCGTCGCCACTGGCTGTGCCCCTCCCTGGGCCATTGGGGCCAGAGGCGCCCACCCAGTCCGCAGTGGCGGCTGCCGCCTGAAGGGCGTCCATCTCCATCGCGGCAGGCACAGACTCATCGATGGCCTGCATCAAGTCGCGCGGTCTCTCCTCAGGCGGCAAGGCCTCGAAGCCATTCCGCACTCCGTGATCGAACAGTGTTCTCAGTGAACCAAAGTGAGCCGGTCTGCCTTTGGTCTCAGTGACGAGCTACTGACGCAGCTGCACACATGGAGCACTTGCTTTGCTGAATGTCGGTTGCCAGTCAGATGCCATTCCTCGAGAGCTGCAATGTTTACAGAATGCAGCGACTCCCTGCGACAGACGCTCCTATTGCAGCGACACACCCACGGTCAACAGAATGGTCAGCGATGAGAAATGCTACAAAGCTCTTGCTCGAGCAGATTCCCACCAGCAGACCCAGACTTTCACCCTTGGCATGAGGCAAATGCATGCGGGTATATGGTGGCAAAAGAACGATCTTATGAACAGACAATGAATGATGGTCATCAAATCCACCATATTAACGAGCATAGGCAACCACAAAGCTATCCAAAATTTCATGTAATACACGACGATCAGAATGCCCCTGCTGTCAACTCCGTATCTACGGTATTCAAAACTTAAAAAATAGTCTTATGACGGCTGCTGCGCTCAATCAAGGCAATCTGGCCAAACTTGTAGACGCCCCGGGTTGTGAGTGCGGATGAGCGTACCAGAAGCCTCATCCTCATCGTGTGAACACAGAAGCTTCTATCTATCAAACCACCAGGTCCTCTGTGCTTCATACAGTGTGAACACAGGGAGTCTCCTAGGACGGGTCACCTGAGTGTCCTGTACAGCTGCTTCAACGAAGCCAACGCCGATGACCGTGGTCTCTGCCGCCGGAGCGCTGTCGTCCCCAGCTGCCGCTGTCACACCGCCCTCAGCCGTCAGCTGTGCAGCTGGTGCTGTCGTCGGCACGTCAGCTAGTGCTGTTGCTGATGCTGCTGCTGCTGCTGCTGCTGGGTCAGGGGCGGCCTCAGCACCGGGTTGACCGGCCAACCATTCCGCCACTTGCTCTTCTGTGTAGCCTTGCTCACGATAGTACTGCGCCCACTCCTCCAACTGCACAGACAGGAAGCCCACAGCCTCTGTCTCAGCATCTGCAAGGCGGGCACCGCTCTGAGCTCTGATACTGTGAAGTAGCGGGCATTGTCTGACCCCAGATTGCGTCCCATCCACTGACACGTCATAGGCAAGGGTGGGCAGAAGGCCAAAGGGCGGACTGCTGGGGATGCTGAGTAGTACTGCAGTGCCTCAGAGGTGCGATGCATCAGCAAAGGGCCGGAATAGCTGTTCCTCTGTAGGACAAACAGGAAGACAGACAGGGGATAGGCAGCCTGGGAGCTATTGAATATATACAAAGGTTATATGGGTAGTGAAGTCCCAACAGAAAGAGCAAAATCAGTCACTGTGTGGCTATATACACATGCGGGACACAGATCTGTGTGTACGTATTCTCTAGAAGTTTCGATATTCTCTAGAAGTTTCGAACAAAATCTTGCAGCGAGACTGCCAGCTGGTATGTCTCTGTCGGCGTACACTTTGGAAAAACAACCCCCCCCCCCCCCCCCCCCCCCCCCCCCCCCCCCCCCCCCCCCCCCCCCCCTTTTCCCCCCTATAGGGCTGGGAAGATATTGCGTCTGCACAAAGGACTTCTTGACTTTGCTGATAGAAACGAAACGGTAACACAGCCAATTTGCACGGTTGGCCTAGACGATCTAGGCTTCAATGCAGCCTTGGAGCATGCTGCACGTTTTGAGGCTTAGAGTCAAGGTGGGCTGATCGAGTGGAAGTGTTCGAAGCAGAGGAAGCAGTCACAGTGTACTCGACGGCGGTCTCCTCCCCACCGTATGCAGCCTCCTCGGGCTCCTGCTCCCCCCACTGCTCTTGCTGCTGCTGCTGCTGCTCTTGCTGAGGCTGCTCAGCTGCAGCGTCGGCACCTTCTTCCATCCATGTTGCTTCAGAGGCGCCAGCTTCGACGGTGTGGCTGCCAGTTAAGACCGCTCGCGGCTGCTGATCACCGACTACACCCTCAGCAACCGCATCGTGATCAGGACTGTCACCGCCACCACTATGGCCACTCTCAACGAACGCCAGTGCCATTTGGGTCGTATCACCGCAGCTTTCTGCAATGATGCCATTTCAAGTGATGGACAACATTTCCACCCACCACTTCCAGCCTTTCGCCAGCAGCCATGGCGAACAGAATGTTATTCATCACAACAGTTCGTTGCTGATGTAATACTGGGACGTGCACTCAATTGCTTGTCTCCTGAGCACGTCATATCTTGTGCAACTTGACTACCTTCTAAACGAGTCATGTGTCGGATTGAGTCATGTGTGGAATTGAAAGGACAATGTTCAGTCATGTGTCGAACTGAAAGGACAATGATACAGCACAGACCACCCACCTTCCAGCTGTTCGCCAAGCCTGCTGGCGTGGGTAATAGCATCATGAGGTGCTGCCTGCTCAGCATAAAAGGCGGTGGTACCGCCAGCTGTCAAGTGGACAGTACCAGCTCCCACCTCATGCACACCCCCGGCATCAGCCTGTGGCGTCATGCTTTCTGCTGCCAAGAGCTGCAGGTCTTCGTAGCCCGGCAGCTGGGAGCCTTGTGGGAGCGCAAGCGGTGACGCGGCAGCACTCCCGCTCCCGCCGGCAGACTTGAGTGACAGGGCGGGTGAGTGCGGCGAGAACATAGGCACCATGGGAGTGTCCTGCGCCGCCCGCCCAAGACACCCCACTCGCAAGCCCCGGCAGCGGTCAGTCAGACTGTCAGACGGGCCCAGAGGGCCAATCAAAGCCAATTGCAGAGGTAAAGTCTCGAGCCTTCCTCATCGTCGCACAAGACGAACCCCTGTCAATCCCCCTCTTCTTCAAGTCGGGCGCCTGACATCGTCAGACAACATTGAGCCTCCCGGCATGTCGAGATGTGGACAGCTGTCAGGGGCCAGGGACATCAGCGGGGCGCATCCCACTGTGGGGGTCGTCAAGGGCAGCTCGCATGGTGCACCTTGATGGGAGTCGGTGGCGTAGAGGCGCCTGCTTCGGCGTCCAGCAAGGCCATGCTTGAGGTGCACGTGAGGCCCGTGGGCTGCGGTGATGAGGTGCTGTCTTCGTCTGATTGGTCGTCGACACCTCCCTCTTCATAGGAGTGGCCCGAAAAGGCTGTGGCTGTAGCTCCGAAGGCTGCTGGACCCGGCTGGAAAGCACTCACAGCTGTGTCGTCTGCGTCTGGGTCTTGCTCTCGGTCTGATATTGCAGGCGGTGTGAAGAACGCCACCTGCGCGTAGGGACAAGTCTATCGCGAAGTAATCAAAAGAACTTGCATGTCCTAAAGGGGTGAATCAGCATCTCCCGACAAGCTTCATGGAGCAGCCAGAGTCCGGAAAGGCATTGCATTATTCAAGGTTGAAGTCAAGCACATCGCCATTTCTTCATTCCAAAACTCACCAACCCTTCACACGGAAATGAGCGAAGCGAGCTGCATATATCGTTCTAGTGGATTCTTCCATTCTTGTCATTGTCCATGCAGGTTGTCCATGCAGACCTCGCAAACAATTCCCTGTGCCTTGTCTAACAAATGCGACTCCCAGTGTGGTAGAAGGCACACGACGAACTTTCAAAAAGTGTACAGTGCAGCTGAAGGACATTGCCTTCCTTATGACCTCCTCAACACAAAATTGGCCACAGGTCCTGTGCCCCCCCCATAACCGCGCTGGGCTCTTGGCGAGCTCATAGGCGCACACCTTTGTGCCAGTTGGCCGCCCGGGAGCAGAGAAACCCACAGCCGGCACTGAGAACGCGGACTTGCTGCTGCTGCTCCCGCCTCCGCCGCCACCGCTGCCAAAGCCAGTCGAGGCGTACCGGCTACCCACTCCGCTGCGAGCTGAGCGCAGGCTGGATCGGAGTGTGGGCGGTGCAACCGCGCCATCTGTCGCTCCAGGGCCGGGGCCTCCACTGTATGGCAAAGCAATGTGCAAATTGCCTGGAACCGACACACGCATGCAGCCAGGCGCCGATGCATGCATGCAAATGCTGCAGCAAAGATGGTCTCGCGCTCTCGTCGTACTATCCGATTGAGAAGCCTTGCCTACCACGAGACAGATGACTACACGCCTCCAACACAGCACCGAATGGCTTGTTTGGAGTGAAACCCCTTCACAGGGCATGTCAGTGGCTTCGGCTGACAAAGCAATCGCAAGCAGGTCGCCAGCTGGCAAAACAGCTGCCAAATACCCGCACACTCGTGCAGGATAGGAGTGAAAAAATCCAAGCAGCAAGAACATTATGAATGCGATACTGATGCACCTGCTGATATGGGATGAACCAGCTTCCAAAGCAGCTGCTGATGGCCGGCCGAGCTTCGGAGGGGGAGGCGGGGCGAGGGCAGGGGGAGGAGCCTCACTGTCCTTGTCCCTCCAACATTTGTGCTGCGTCAACAGTCGTTGCTACCCTCTGACTACATGATCACTTTCTGAGATGCGCAAGCAGAAAGTAGCTGCACCGCAATTTCATCAAGCTGTCTAAATGTCTTCTGTAACACACAGAGCAGAGAGAAATCATGTATGTGATTGATAAGGAGGGCAGACGGACGAGCACCTCCTCATCATAATACATGCTGTTTGCTGCCCCCAATTTGGCCTTTGTTGGACCTTTGGCATTTGGGTCACCCTGCAATTAAGGCACCCTCATATAAACCACACTGGTGCCCCTGAGACGCATCAATAATTTGTGACATGCATAAAAGGGGAGACGCAAGGAGAAAGGATTGTACCCCCCACATGCGGGAGAATATGCCGCGCTTTTGCGCAGCAGCTGTTTCGTCGCTCATGGTAAGTATCTCAGGCCCTCGGTACTGAGTATTGGTTTAAGGCAGCCAATCAGCAGTTTTTATGATATGTGGATGGCGTTCAAGGCTTAGAATTCTCTCCGGATTTCACTGGCGGAAGATTTACGGTCACTTTACGTTCCATGGCCTGCATTCAATGGCACCCAGGTCCTTTAAAGAGATTCGGAAAGTCTTACGTAATGGTGCGGGCTTGAAAAGGATGTCATTGTTGCAGGCTTGTCACATTTTAAAACACATGGTGACGAACAGTACTGAGACCGTACCTGCTGCTCGATATCGGAACGTAGCTGTTTCAAAAAAGCTTCACGATCTGGTCGAACCTCTTCCAGGCGTTGCGCCTCCAACTCCGTGACCCTTATGCCATTGGGGTTGGGAGATGTCAGACTGTAAGCCCTTTGCTGAAGCATGTGTGTGACATGCTGCTGTGCATGCTATTATCTGCATATCTGCAAATCGCTATCCACATACCATGCAATCAGTGCATGTTCTCACGTGTCATAAAATCCAGTCTTGATCATGAACAGCTCCATCATTCCGCCTGCCTGCGCTTATTTCAGCTTTGTCAAACATCATACCGATTCTCACATATGCGCTACGCAAACAAACCACAGCAGCACGACAACACTTGCAACTGATCATGAACTCACCGCAAAACACAGTGCCGAAACTTTAGCGTAAAAGGCAGGGGGATGGGCCATTTGCATCCGTCAGCTTGAGATCAAGTCAGCAACGATGGCACCAACAGGCGCAATCTGTGCCTCCATCGCTGATCTTGATGCTTATTCAAATTTGCTGCTTTCCAAATGTCGTCAAAGTTGCCTTCGGAATGGAAATTAAAGGTTTTCGCTCTACAGCCCGTGAGTCATCATGGCATGTAATTGCACGTGAATATCCAGCCGCTAAACTTCAGCATAACGAGCGCGCAGAAATACATCACATGTTTATAAATTGTCATAGGTTCCAGCTTTAAATTTCAGTTTGTGCGTGCATTTGTTTCGGCTTCTTAGGCATTACATCGTTTCGCGTCTCTTCACCAACATTCTCTGCAATAACGTTGACCACTTACGGCGGCAATATCATCTCTCTGGTCGAAGCCGAGAGCATTTGTGAGTGCTCAATTTTTTGCTCCGGAATCGCTGTAACCATCGGATTTACAGAATACCACTTAGTTTCTGTACATTTACAAGGAGTGCCAACTCCGGTAGAGCGCAGGTGTTGAGAGTTCTGCCAACCTTAGCTCAAACTTTTAATGGCATCGAAGCGCATACAAAAGGAGCTTCAGGTGATAGCTTCGTTCGCTTCATGTTCGAGTCTTGCAGCTGCAGCTAGTCATGCTGACGAGCAGCAACACTGCTGTTACATTGGTGTCATCACTCTTAGGGCTTGAGATTGGGATATTGTGTTGTCTGCTTCACAAGGCGGTGAGAATGCTATTGTGCAGGATTTGCAACGAGACCCGCCAACATCGTGCAGTGCCGGACCAGCCGGAGATGACTTGTTTCATTGGCAGGTTCGTGAAAAGCCACTAGCATACCACGCCTTGTAGACTGACTACTTCTTTTCATATCTGCTGGAGTTGACTGCGTGGCAAAGGAAGCTAACTCACTCTTGGTCACGAATCGATCACCTGCGAGATTGTCACTCACATAAGGAGTGTTGGTGGCTCAGGCTACCATTATGGGACCGTCAGAGTCGCCTTTCTCGGGAGGCGTGTTCTTTACAAAGTAAGCGAGAGGCTCTGGGCCTCCATACATGCTGCACCTTTGAGAGTCACGCTTGCAGGAGACTACTGAAACATCTGCCGAAACTGTATGTCTAGCGTACACTTAATTGGGGTGTGGTTCTTGCAGCATTCACTTTCCACCGGACTACCCATTCAAGCCGCCCAAAGTCCAATTCCAGACAAAGCTATACCACCCCAATGTCAATAGCCAAGGCAGCATTTGCCTCGACATTCTCAAAGAGCAGTGGAGCCCTGCGCTTACCATCTCCAAGGTCTGTCCAAGTCCATAAGTATCCCACAACTTCACTCCAATGAGACATTCTCTTCGGTAAATGCTTCGTGGGCGCGTTGCGGTGGATTGGCAGTAGCCTCCGTCAACCTGCAGTCGTCGATTCAGGCGTGCAGAATGTTTGCCTACCAAAGTTGCCTCAGTCCTCATGGCCTTCATCGCAATATGCGCTGGAAGGCCCAGAGCGTGTGATGTCAAGTGATTATCCAGCAGTGTCCAGTCAGAGTAGTGTGCTCTATGGCCTATATGTTTGCCAGAGATGGTATGCACGCAGCATTGTTGCTGTCTGACATATGATTAATACTTGTAAACAACGTATGCACGTGATTTATCGTATTCGCTTCGCAGGTGTTGCTGTCCATTTGCTCGCTGCTGTGCGATCCCAACCCCGATGACCCCTTAGTTCCTGGTGAGCCCTTCGAATCGACCATGGCACTGGCACAATGATGCCTTTAGGATGTGAAACTTCTCGACCAAGGGCAGGTTCAGCTGAGGCTTCATCGCATCGACATGTGACATTGCTCGGCAGCTTAGCATGCCAGGTATGTGAAACAGACACCAACATATGCGAAGGTTCTCGACAGCCTCTAGATGGTGCTTCCGTCGGAATTTCGTTCAACATTGTTGCCATGTTTTCTGTGCAGAAATCGCTCATATTTACAAGACTGACAGAGCCAAGTATGACGAAACGGCTCGGGAGTGGACTCGCAAATTCGGTACGAAACGAAGTTCTGTCAGGCATATGCTTATAAGTGTGCATGTATGGGATAGGCATGTATTGAGGTGAATGCCGTACAGCTGCTCTACAAAGACACTTCCGTCGCCTTGAGCAAGTGCATGTACAATTCTTCTGTTCGTGGCAGCATGTAAACCATGGAGCGAAAAGTAACTGACGTGTTTGCTTTTTATGCTCACCAATTTGGTATACAACAGAGTCCTTGATAATACAGGGTGTACATCTGTTCGCTTAGGTGCTGCTACAAGAGCTCAGCTTTCACTGGCTACAGTGTCATCCTGTTGGGCCGCAGGGATGGGATGAGAGCAGAAGTGTATTAGCATCCCCCTGAATGCTGCACAGCAGTACTGAAATGCGTTTTGTGTTTAGCGTCTGCACAGCTCTCATTAAACCCAGCAAGCATTGACGCTACACACTTGAACGCTCCGGTGTATCTCGCAGTAAAAACTGGTTACACCTTATTGCGCTATGTGCCGGGCTTGCCCAGGCTCTCTACTGTGTCCATGTTCATTACAATTGACAGGAGATGTAGTTGCAGCTGCTCACTCTGTCCAAGAAAGCATTATTTAGAGCAGTCAGCAGGCACATGGTAAATCTACTGGAGCTAAAAGTGCGGTATACCCCTGCACCTACTGGTAACCTGAGATGGTGAACATGTTACAGTGTGTAGCCCTCCACTTAGTTTGCCGTTGTGAAGTCTTTTCGATTTTTACTAAAATGTATTTTTGTCAGGTTCGCAATTATACTTTGAAGCGGGATATAGAGGAAATTTGATTAAGTCATGCGTGAACAAGGTCAGGCGCTAAAGTGCACGTCAAAGGGAAACACTTTGATATTTTGGCAACATTATGGAGGCGACCAAACCAATTAGTAACTATTCTTAACCTTTTGATAAGCACCCACGAGAACAAACGTTTGCGTTCTTTGATCACAAATCACCAATCACTTCTGTTACCCGGAATCATGGCGTCTTTTAGCGATAATGCTGGTGCCTCAACAGGTGCAAAAGGAGTGTCTGGCTGCGTGCGAGATGTTCTTAATTCAACACATCCATGCCACAAGGAAATCCGCCGAGAATTTTGCTAATGTCGCACGCGAATCCTGCGGAATAATTTGTGAAACAGAATTGTAATTGAATTGCTTTGCCTAAGATCAGTCTAAACACTTGTGTACAATGTTTGCAATGTTTGCAAGGGTGTTCATCGCCTCTGAGAGCTATCAAGCCTTCGCGATTAATCACAAAGCTATTCCCGTCAGCGGATCCACTTGTGGCACACTGCGAAGAATCTCAAACCTTGCCATAAGTCATCTGACTTACTTCCGTGATTCCGCTGTGTGCTGCTTGATACAAGGTAGTCACCTCGGGTCGGACGAGACAAGTTTTGCCTTCACGACATCATTTGTCTTATGGCTAATATCGCAGAAATGTTTGGTGATAGAGAAAGAGCAGCTTGAATCAGGCGGTAGGTCAACATCACCATGATACGCATACGTCTTAGAGAATTGCCAATCGAGGTTGGCCACACTCAGGGGTTAGTAGACGCTGATCCAACTGCTTATGTAGGAATTTAATTGAGCAACGTTCACAGACCTACACGTGTCGGAACTTTCTTAAACTTCGACAGCAGACGAATTGTCTTATCAGATCAGACCTGCTTCAAGCTGATGTACCTGGAGTTGAATAAATCTTCCGAATGCATGTTCGCAGACAATGAACAAAGACAGGAATGGAGCTTACTCATGCCAGCATATGTCAAAGCTCCGCTTCGAACAGCTACAGAAAATCGCATCGTGCGTGAAGCACAGGTGTGACTCAATGCATTGCCATTTGTATACTTCACTCAGCAGATCGCATTCTCAAAGGCATGCTGATATGAAGGTTGCATCTTCTGGCTCTCGCTATCAACATCATAGCCGTAGTCATGAAGAGACAAGCTTCAAAGAGAAGGAACTTTCTCGCAGCTTGTCCGCAACCAGGTGTAGTTGACCGGCTCATAAACAAGGCAAAACAATTCAAGGTCAATGCTTGCATGTCTGCAACCACAGCACAGGTACTCCAGTAGTAATGCCAGTAGGGGGTGAATCGAGGGCATATGCATGACTTGCAATGCAGTGCGAGACAATCACTTCCATCATTTTACAATGAATGGATGGTCGTTCTGATGAGCGTATCATGCAATTCACAAGCTCAGATATCTTCACGCTGCCACTCAACTGTTGCTCCCGCGTCGCATTGCCTCCATCCCTCCCTCTCTCTCAGCAGCTGAAACGCAAGCAAGAAGTCCTGTAGCAGTAGTTCTGCGTAGTATGACTCCCGTGCGAGGCAGCTCACGTTGCATGCTGCTGCGCCTCTAAAATTTCCTTTCACCAAACCTTCCTTTCACCAAACCTTGCTTTCCAAGCATAGGAGTCATGTAGCCCCATTCAGGACGACTTATGACCTCTGAACATCCGCACTGATGAGGTTGAAAAGCTGCAACCTTCTTATGACAACTGCAGAGTGTCAACTACAAACTTTCTGCCACCTACCATGCAACCCCTATGCGAGGCAACATGTTCCATTGGCGGGTGCATCAGCCTCCACCCCTGCTCATCCGATTGTGCTTTCAAGACATCTCTCTTGCGTCCCTCTTTCTCCCCATCACCCTCCTCTCTCTTCCCCTTATTCCCTCTTTTCAACCTTCCATCCAGACATCCCTCGTTCTCGTGTCCTTCCACTATCGCTATTGATTGATTCTTCGCTTATACCTCCCGTGCCACACGCGCATATGCTTTAGGCGCATGCGCACAAGCACACACACACCTGCACTCACAGCAAAGCTTCATCCTATCACACTCGCATCTCCTGCTTGCTTCTAATGTTGTGAAAATCTTTTGTTCATGACACTCGGATGTGAGCAGAGCTTGACTTATTGATACAACTAAGCTCTATCAACCTTGCAACCTCATGCAGGCAACCATCTGGCTGAATGACATCACAGCTACTCCTTATGCGGGGGTTCCACTTCTCTCTGAGTAAGATCACTCGTGTTTGAAGATCACAAGGCGAAGATGTCACGTAGCTTGCTGCTGTGATTATCGGCCTGCTCGAGTGTCATTCAGCTTGGCTCATTACGTATGCCAAGCCGCCCTCTGTCCCATCCTTGCGTCATGCAGAGAGTCATGTGACCACATGGTTGGTCCTTCTGACGGCTCACCACATCCAAAACTATGTTTTTGGTCCATGCATGCTTTGTTTCCGAGAGACTCGGCTGAGACTGACAAGAAACGAGGACATGCTGTGTTGGGCTGCAAGCATCAACTCCGGATAGCATACGTGCCTCCATCCAACTCAACTTGCTTTGTGTTCGGATTGTTCTGTGTTCGGATTGCTTTTGAAAGCACAGCCCTTTCACTGGTACCTCTGAAGGAGAGGTGTGTGCGGGTCTCTGTGGAGTAGCTGGCGAACATGTGTTTGGCAGCTTATCTTCTGTTCGACAATGTCACAACGACAGTGATTACCTGACAATGTTTTTCGTGGTTTATTGGGGGCCCCCCGAGCCTCTGTTGCCTCTTCTGTACGACACTGTCAACAAATCTGTGAGCGCACCTGACAAATGCCCCACTGGCTTGTTGTAACAGCATCTTCTTCCCACCGAATTACCCCGCCATCCAGCCAAAGATGCGCTTCCGGTCGAGGCTGTTCCACCCCAATATAGATGTCGATGGCAACATGCCCACCTTGGCTTGGTGGAGTCCGGAGCGTTCCGTACTCAATGTGCACCTTCACTCCCCCGTCTGACTCCATTCTCAGCCCCAAGACTCCGTCGTTGGCCCCACCATGGCCAGGCTCTCATTCGCGCCCTTGCACTCGCTCTCAGTGCATCGCTCTGCTTTCTGCATCAGCCAGACTCGCCGAGCATTGGGTTCATTACAGCCCTCTGATTCCTTCTGCACAACAGAATTTGCTTTCATTCTCTACACGATTTTCACCTTGGACGAGTCGCATCACGACGTGTGCCTCCGGAGTAAGCTTCAAAGATTGGAAAGGTTCACCTTGGACAGTGCACCTCTGCGCAGGCACCATAGCCATTATCATTGTGACATCACCGATATGCTAGCATGCTGCTCAAGAACACGACGTGGCCTTCACACACACACACACACACAGACACACACACACACACACACACACACACACACACACACACACACACACACACACAC
>JAULKR010029779.1:0-12415 GCA_032356305.1 Prasiola linearis | reverse complement strand
CTCTCTCTCTCTCTCTCTCTCTCTCTCTCTCTCTCTCTCTCTCCCTCTCTCTCTCTCTCCCTCTCTCTCTCTCTCTCCCTCTCTCTCTCTCTGTTGAGGAGGGTCAGGCCGTACAGATGCCAGGCTCACTTTTCAGGGTTCCAACTGCACAGCTGTCGTCAGGTTTCTAGCAGCTGCACTGCTTTGTAGCACCAGTCCAGGGCTCTGTGTGATGCTGCTGCGTCGAGCTTCGTGAAAGGATACAGTCGCTCCTTGTCAATGCATGTATGATGTGAGGACCACAGTGGATACACTTCCTTACGAAGCACCTCTGCAGCGCATCCACTTGCAAACCTGAGCTGACTGGCTCAACTAGGACCTTGTGGACATTTCTCACTTGACGCTTAGTCTGCATGGCTGCATCAAGACACGATCGTCACAGACGCGATCATGTGCAATGCTCCTCGTTCAATTGCAAGGGTCCGAAATGCAAACCTGCTGGCAGTTTGCTCTTCTTCTGGCACCAGGTCGGAGGCCTACATTTGTCAGTTTGCTTGGATGGCTGGATGGCTGGAAGGGCAACCGATGGACCGATCGACCGACAAGCAGAGAAACCAGAAACAGATAGTGAAACAACAGTTTACTTGGACCTCTTTGCAATTATCGTGCACAGCACAGTAGTCAGACACATGTCAAAACAAATATAAGGAATCACAATGATATACCATGCAGAGTGTTCAGGTCCATAGCTAAATAGCTAGTTGCTAAATGTACACAGGAGCTAGAGGATGTCACCCTGGCAGGAGACCATCTCCTGCGCCTACAAAGCGCTGCTGCGTCACTAGTAGAGCGGAGGCAAGACAAGCGCGCCGCTGCAGCTGCGGAATCCCTGCCTTACTCCCAGGCGCCGGCCACCAAGGCGATGTGGACTGAGCGCTACCAGCCGCAACAACCTTCGCAAGTGTGATTGACCTTCACACTGAGTACTACCCCTTTTGCCGAGCATCCTGCCTGTTCTCTTGTGGTCCCCCAAGAGGCTTAAAGACTGGCACGTCATAAACACATGACCGGGTCTTTTACCATGCCTCGTTTTGATCGGCAGGCTGGTCGGAGAGTCCCTTTCCCTTTGGCAACTATTGGAAGACTTATGTCAGTCCTCATGCACCTGTCCATAGAAGCTGCCACGACAGAGCTATCACGGTCGAGGCTCTGTTTACATCCCTCTGCGCAATCATCGATCACAGAGGAACCGTATAGAGATGTCACGGATGCCATGTCACGGATACCATGTCACGGATGCCATGACACGGATACCTCTCTCAGTAAGGTGGATCTTATCAGCCGCAGGGCGCACTGTTATCGACGAGCATCTGCTCGGTGGCAGGTGTGCGGCAACGCGGCTGGTGTCGCGCAGCTGCAGCAGTGGTTGATGGCGTGGCAAGAGGCCGCATCCGCCTCCGAAGACGGCGCTGTGTCAGGCCGAGGCGCAAGCACACTGGGCTCTTCTGCCAGGCAGCGGGGCGGTCGGGGCCGCAATGCAGCCATCACCTCTGATGACGATGGCGATGGCGATGCTGAGTGGATTGCCTCCGCTGATGCAGGTATCACGCTTTGCTTCACTGCAATACTTCTACGGCCTTCAGATGCTGTTGAATGGCACGTTGAGTGATCGAAGGACGGGTGAGCATCAGCCTTGTACACATTGTTGACTGCCTTTTGTCAGTGCAGTGAAGTGTCTTACGTACAGTCATCGGTTTGCCCAGCCAAGAAGCAGGCGAAGAGCTGGTTCGTTCGATCTCCTGGTCTGTGAACTCCAAAACCCTGCCCGAACGTGAATCGTCGGCGGAGAGGTGTTGCATGCGAAGGGAAGGTGGAAGCATGATTGAAGTCCTAAACAGTCAAGCCCTGTGTTCCCAATCGGTAAGGATATCAAGCAGACGTGATTGTAAAGTCAACAAGCCCTGCATCAACTTTACACTTGACAGACTGAGCAAGAGAGAAAGCTAAATAAATAATAAATCGGGCAAAAACATTGCGACCGTCTGCCAAAACGCAGCAATAGATCCTGTGGCTGCGAATCTGCAGCTGTGCTGCTAGTGCAGCCCAGTGGCAGTGACTGGTGTCGTCCATCCTGTCAGACACAGAAGGCGCTCCAGGCAGGCAGCTGCAGTGCACACTCCAAACACTGTTCGCGTGAGACACACATGTCCGTTTCTGGCACAATACAGGCTGCTTTTGCATTGAGGAGTCCTCTATCTCATTTGATTCAAAGCCCATTTGGCACAACTACGACAGGCACCCTTCCCGAAAGAGACTGAGTGGCCCTGTGCAGCCATCTCCGACGATGACCACGATGCCGACGGCAAGGGTGTGCAGCAGCGGGGACTCCCAGCGAACCATCACGTGATGCTGACTGGGCCGGTCGGCTGTGGAAAGACCGCCGCAGCCTACGCTGTCGCTCATGTGAGATGACTGCCGCCCTGCACCGGCTACCGACAGCCAGCTCACTGTCACGTCAACACCTCCACCCAGACATACTTTTGCATCCATATCCAGAAGGAGCCCTCTCAAGCACGCTCCTGACATGCCAGCCTCGCCGTCTCGAGCTGTCACGTTATCATCTCCACCCAGATCCAGTTTCGCGTCCAGAGGGAATTCTTCCAAACACGCTCCCAACATGCCGACCTCAGCGTCTCGAGGGCCGGTGCTGACTCAGCATGTGATCTCGCTTATGACTCGATGACTAGCTGTGACACATCGGGGATCTTATCTCTGTCGGACTTTTGGGATCTTGTCTGACGCCATCTGATCGCAGGCCATCATGAGTCATGACCAAAGGCAGCACTGCAGTGGGATGAAGGAAGCGCTCATTGAGGTGTGTGGTGTGGTGTGTTGCAGGCAGAAGGCTATCGTGTCATCGAGATCAACGCCGCGGCGAGCCGCACAGGAGCTGCGGTGATGGCCCTCGTAGGGGAAGCCACGCAATCGCAACGCGTTGCGTCGACTGCGGTCGATGGCAGCCGTCGGTGCGACCTGGCGGCGAAATAGAAGTAGAGTGCCGAGTCGAAAATCGAGGAAACCAAGACTGGGGAAGTAGGACTGATTTGCACTATCTCATTTCATCAATCAAAGTTGATATGCGTCTTGTACTGACCCAACTAGTGTAGGATCAATACTATCAGCATCGACATAAACTTTTGATACGTCGCTATCAGGACTTTTACACAGTACATTTATTGCAAATTGTGAAAGTATCTTTGCTGCTTCATCTCTTCTCACTTGACGCATAGGCCCAAACTCTTCTGCATTATCATACTTAGTAAGTCAGTGCATCCAGAATAGTTCAAGAGCGCTCATAAATTCTTGAGAGTACATTGTCGAAGGTGTGACCTCTGAACTATTGATAATTACGGGTTCACAACGGTTTGTTCATGCGGTGTCAGCATCTTCGATTGCGCTTAAAATTCATGCAAGAAAATCTTCATCGTTATTTTCATTTACATTATCGCTTTCATTTTCATTACTATCGTCATCATTAGTATCTTCATCTCAACTTGGAGTTGTTGATGAAGTTGTATCGCTAGTACTGTCTGTTCATGTTCCTGTTGAACTAGAAGTCGAGTTATTAATCGAACTCGACCTTCATGAACTACTGCTAGCAGGAACTTATGGAGCAAGTGGATCAATAATAATTCAGTTTGCTAGTGCGTCTTCGTCAAGAAGGTCTCAATCCTGTACCGTATATTCGATAGTTGTTACACGATTTCACGCTAAGATCCCTGTAGTAAATTCGTATGCAGGCACCGAAGCATTACTATCAGTTACTGGAGAAATATCACTGAGTGATTGATACTGCTGTGTCACGGTATTGTACTTACATAATGTCCAATTTGAAGTGGTGTAAAGCTCGTCAAGATAAATAACTATGGTTGTAATATCTCAATTTGCTCAACATTGAATTTCAAAGTCAAAGAATCATAGAGGATAATCAAACGCTGGATCAGCTACGGAAAGTGAGGCTTCCTGGAGTACTCATGCGCGCGTTATTGTAGCACATGTTGCTGATGTAGACTCAATAGTTACCGATTTTCAAGTAGAAGCATTTCTTACTGATGCGATATTACGTTGTAGTTTATCAGCGATACCATCACCATTACCGTCTCATCAGTTTGGTCAACCGAGCTCATCAAGATCAGACACTCAATCACCATCAGTATCAAGAGTAGAAAGATCTACCGCTGGACTTGATGCGCTTGTAGGATCAAATCAATTCAATACTTCTAGTCGATCAGCGATACCATCACCGTCAGAATCCTGCGTACGAGTCACTTGTGGACAACTCGCAAGAGTCGGATACGTAGCACAAATAGTCATTTCTAACGAGTCTGGTAGTCAGTCATTATCAGTATCGATACTTGATCATCATGTTCCTAGATTAACGACTCATGGACTTACTGAATTAGTGGTGTTTCATGCTCAGTCTGAGGTTACAACAGAAATGTTGTCAAAGTTTCATGGAAGCATTGCAAGTTCACAACTATACGCTCATCCTGGGTTTACTACTGTAGTACAACTTGCTCAGTTCGAGGCTATAACGGTAACGGTACTTCAAGGTTCTCAAGTTCCCGTCACGGTCGTAGAAGTTACGGGTGAAACGGTAGCAGCAATAGGGGGAACACTATCTACTGTAACCACCACTGTCGTAGGAAGACTTTCGAGTTCTCAAGGTTCAGTTGCCGTCACGTTATACGTATTATTTCATTCTACCGCTGTCGAGAGAGGAAATGAGAACGCTCATAATCAGTCTGCAGTTCACGTTGCAATGACATTGTTTGAAGGGCCGTATACGGTAATCACAGCATTTGCTGCTGCTCATCATGTGAGGGTAACCATCGTGTTTGACGTTGATGATCAGTTCACTGGTGAAGTAACGGTTGGAGCTCATGTATCTCACGCTGCTGACACTACTACTTCAGTGATAATCTCATTAATTTGTGACGATGGTCACGCACCAAAATATCGTGAGAACTCTTCACTTTCTCAGGCACCGAGGTCAGGGAGACGCCAATATATTCAATATGATCCGTCACCTCAACGAACTGGATCAGCGGTTGAAGGGTCTGCGTTGTACACATTATTAAAACTACAACAACGCTGTACAGACGTATTAGCTTTAGTGGGGTCATAGGTAGTCATATACAACACTGCTGTTCAACCAGATTCAATTTTGATTGCAGATGATCTATCTGTAGCTAAGTCAATAGGTGTAAACTCAGAGTTAACTATTGTTCATCTCGTTTTTGTAGGTCCATCTGAAGTTCCCACATAATCATCTTAAGTTCCGATTCGGTAACGAACATTTGTTGCTGGAAGTGCACTAGTATTAGTAACTTTTGTCGATGCTCTTATAAACGCAGTGTTTTCACCTAACGTATACGTATTCTCTACTTCTAAATTTTGTCAATCAACCTCTATCGTACCTGTCGTCACAATGTCTCAGTATCATGCATACGATAATGCAGGATTAAATATAAATCCTGAGGTATCTATAGTAGGAGTATACTCTGCATCTTGCACGATTGTACCGTTGTTATTCCAATTATTGGTTCCGTCACCTCAGAGAGCTATTGCGTTGTTAAGTTGAAAGGAGCTAAACGTTAGCTTATACCAATTTCATTGTGCACCATCAAAATAGAACGGTTGTTCAAGGTTTCAAGTCAAAGCATTTACAGAGCTTTCTGAAGCGGTATACGTTGCAGCTGCTTGTCATCCATTACCAAATCTTCTCAATCCGTTGTCAAAAATAACTAATTCGGAACACATACTCACGGTATCTCATACGCTTCCAAATCCCACTTCAACGGTACAGGTAGATGAGCATCAGTCTCAATCAGCGGTATTTCAATCGTCACATGCTTCTCATGTTTATAGCGTGTCTCAGCAGGCTGCGTGTATAACTGTTCAACTCATTGCAAACAGTACTCATCAAAAGAGAACAACACTCAACACTGTAAATAAATTTCTCATAAAGTAATCGAAACATATAAAAAAAAATAACTGCTTGTAACTATGTGAACCTTTCTAAGAAAAACAATATTTCTCAATCATTTTACTGTGTCATACCATAATTTTACTATATGATATAAAAAATTTAGGAGAACAGATTGTGATACACTCCTTTATTCCTATACTCCCTCTCATCTGGTAAGGTGGCCGAGTGGCTGAAGGCGCACGCTTGGAAAGCGTGTATACGAGTATTCGTATCGAGGGTTCGAATCCCTTCCTTACCGGTTTTTTTTATTGTGTCAATTACAGCAAGTAGTAAAGTAAGATGTTGTCTTACAGGACTAATAGCGCTAAGTAGTATCATACATAGTACCCATTTACTATTTGTATACTATGAAGCGACTCTCTCACAAACTATCACGCATCACTGCGATGAACTTTTCATCCTCAATATATTATCATATAGTATGCTCTACAATCCGTATAGTGTCTATGCGATGTGTGTAACCTGACCTACCATTACCACCACTTGATAAGGTTCAGCAATGATATGAGACAGTGTACCATTTTCTGCAACCTTAACCAACACTTGAGCAACGTGATTTGGTCCGTATCTCAATGTTCTCCTTCCAGAATGAGTAGACGGTGATGATTGATTTACGTTTTCTAGTGCTGAATACATCTCTACAGCAGTTACAAGTACCGTCATTAATTGAACTGGACAGTTAGAAGATCACCCGTATGCCAGAGATATATCAGGAGCTCCACTACAAATTTTCGTAGATGCAGGTCAACAACTCGTAGTCCTCCAGCTTCCCATTGGTTCGTTTACTAGTTGACAGTCTGCAACGGTAGATATCGAACTCCAGATGAGTGGAAACGCAGATGTAGGGGTCGATCTTACACCGCTCGTGACGTGATGATTTCAGTACTGATGTGATGGATTAAATAATCCATCTACTGATCCATCACAACTGTGAGCATCGGTATGAACTACGTTTACTCCTACAATAATGGAACTAGAGAGGTACAACTGACCAGAATCAGAATCTGCAACGGGACCAAGTTTCCTAAATCACATACTATCACGGTAGATATTGCCAACAATCATACAATTGCTAGCCAAATATTGCAGACGTGTTACCAAATAATGTAGAATTTCTCTCGGTAACAGCTATTAGTCTAGCTTGAACAGTAACGAGTTCACCAGCGACGTCTCCTTCTAACAGTCCAGACAACGAAGTCGTAGTTTTATTTGGCTCAGTAACGTGATGAGGAGGTACTAATGATGCTCAGTTCACTCTCAACTACTTCTATCCTGAGCTTGATGCAAATAGTGCACCAATTCTTGATGCTAGTTCATGAGATAATGTGGCGTCAACAAACACTGCTAATGCTACGTGATCATGGACTCCAAATGATGGAAAGCCCGTTGCGTGAGTCTCTGCGAGCTGAACAAGTACCACTACTGCTAAAGCAGTTGCTATACAAGAAAGTCGCTCACAGGTATCACCATGACAGACAAGACCACAAACAGTTCACAGCTACATATTAGACTTCCAAATTTCTGATTATTTCACGTTCGATACCATCACAATCACTGATATAATGAATGACTGATTGCGTATTGATCCGACCTTTCAACCAGTATTTACCGTTACTAATAGAGCGTGAACGGTTTCATGAAACTTCGTGACTGACTCATCGTTTACCTATGATACGACCCAGATCTGAAATGATCTAAATCCTTCTACAAATGGTTCTGCTTCGTTAAATTTGACCTTTCTCAAGCACTCATCGATGAATGAGAAGCTGACTGAGTTAACGTATGAGCACTAGCAAACTGAGCGGCTGATACTACTGCTACTGGACAGATTACCTACCAAGCCATCCTTCAAGAACAATTTACTGATGACTATCCAAGTTCTGATCAATCAATTGATGTAGGGGATAGGATTTTCAACAACGTGACGATCAGATGACAAGTATTAGACAATGATTCACTTGTTCCTCAAGGATTCGAGTCAGATACATCTTCAGCTAGTGTTATAATTGAAGCACAAGAACTCAGCAAGAGTATCTATGCAATAAATTGATCTACGACTATTTGAAATCCTGTAATCGTGGCACCATAAAACAGTGTGACGTATAGACTCCTCTATGTCCTAGACTCTTCTGATGTAGAAAATCTTATCATCGAAGACTTCCTGCCACTACCAGTATTTGATGCATCGTCTATGAGCACGACTTTTAATACATGATGTTGAATTCCACCAATTGGACAAGCGACGTTTGGTCCAACTGACCCGCTCCATACCTTGACTGGACCTGACGTACTTCCGTGATGACCAACCATTACGCTTCCATGATCCAATAAAATTCTCTTTGATTTTTGAACCTTCGAAGATCCCCAATCGAGACCATCGGTTATCGACATCTTATTTACGGTTGAAGTAAGTAATCAACCGTTTGCTGACGGACTCTTTTTGACGAATTTGGCAACACTCACTCAATGAACTACATATGGAGGTCTAATTAATGCTAACTCAATCATTCAAATCCAGCTTAGTGAGCCAGAAATAGAAATTACTCAATGAGTAGTTGCTTCTTCAAATAGTCTTGCGTGATACAACGGATCTCAGTGACCTACCGCATTTACTGATCCAAGTGTATGTGGATGTCCAAGATTCACTGCTCCTATTACTGCAGCTGACATAGCTTGAGCATCTATTGATGCAGATAGTGATGAACATAACGGACTAGACATAATTACCTATGCAACCACAATTGAAAACACTTGAGGAAGTGTATCATTCGACATTACAGCAAGTGAAACATTAGACAGCAACTTTAATCAACCAGCAGGATGATATAATCTTTGTGTAACAAGATGAGATGGAACTTCAGTGACGTATACGCTTCCAGGATGATGAGCAGCTACTGCCATAGACTTCTTCTCATGATGAATAGTATTCAATGATTCCTACTATCAACTATACAACCGATACTGACGTTGCAATGAGTACTACTGATAGCAATAATCCTTTCACGATATGATGATCTGCAGCAGTCGGTGAAACGATTGAGTATACGATCACTATTGACGTTCCTGAAGATGGAGCGCTTACTAATAGTACATGACTGATCACGCTTCCCGCTTGATTAGCGTTCTGATCAGTTACAGGACTCAATGGACCGTCTACGGTTACGAGTACACAAGGACCATTTACAAACGTCCCAACTGTCTACGATCCTGTCACTAATACGATCAGCTTCGATTTTGGAACGATTAGTAATAGCGATTAAGATGATACCTGAGTGGAACAAGTTACTATCATCTATACATGAATAGTGCGTAAGGATTCCGCTACAAATAGCTGAACAAGTATCGATCCAACCTTTGATTTCACATGGAGTGATGGAACTGAATCTATCTGAGTGACTCCAATGGCAGTAGTCGAACCGGTTATTGTAACTAATAAAGTAGCACCTGCATCAATCTTAAATAGTGCACGTACGGTTACCTATCAGATTGAGGTATCACACGATGAAGCACTTTCAAATGCTGACGCATACAATCTCAGAGTAGAAGATCTACTAAGCAGTCACAATATGACCTATGTTGCATGAACCTCCGCACATGTCTCATGACCCGTATAAATCTATCAACCGTGAAGCGAAATTGTCGTGAACTATGATCGTCTTGCTCAATGAGCGATCAGTATCTTTAGATTTAATGCAAGGCTAACAAATGGTTTTGCTACTAATGACTCTGATATTACCAATAGAGTAACCTCTACACGATCGAGTATGCCGTGAGATGTCTCAGGTGAAAGAACATGAGCAGACAGACCGACAGGACTCAACTACTACTCTTCATTTGATAAAGCAGTCGTAACGTTCACCTCTCAAGGATCAATGACCAATGAGATTACGAACACCTCTATCCCTACTTCACTAGGAACAACGGTCGTCGTGTGAGAAGTAATTACGTTCGTAACGGAGCTCGTCGTGCCTGATGATGGAGCCCTCAATGATCTGTTTATTAGTGATATCATTCCAGACTGATATGCGTTCACATGAAGAAGCGTTGTACGTGCGAATCCAGCGATCGGTACTACCGCACCATGAGGATTTGGAAGTATCGTTCCAACACTCAATCCAGCGACAAACACGCTCAGTTGGGGACTAGAAACCGTCTTTAATAGTGACACTGATGGAAATACAGGAGAAACTATTCTTATCGAATATGACGTACTTGTTACAAATACCGCCTTTAATCAAGATACCAATCCGCTCTATCAAAACAGTGTCCAAGCGATCTGGTCTAATAACAGTGCAATGGCAGCAGCACTTCCTACTAGTGTAGCCGAACCTGTGCTCATTTAGGATCTAGAAACTGATGGAGTCTCTCATCCTGATAGTATGTGACGCGTTCCATATATGTTCGATCTCAGACATGACAGCTCATTAGCCAGTCCGTCCACAGCGGATGCTTACGACACAGAAGTACGTATACCACTCGCTGCAGCAGGATGAATGTTCGAACCAGACTCATTTGTTGCTACTGGTGTACAACCAACCAGCATGACAGTGATTGGCGATGAAATTATCTTAACATACGCGCATCTTACGCTGACCGACATAGTAGGATGAAGCTTTACTATGCAAGCAAACGAAGACTATCTCGATGAAATTGATACGACAATAGATCTTACATGAACTAAAATTTGGCAATCTGTCTCAGATAGTGTAGGGTCTACACCTAGAACGTGAGACGACGGAACTACAGGTCTCAACAACTACATCGCATCAGATATTGTTCGATGATGGCAAGACTCAATCTGTATAGACTCGTTAAAGATCCATGGTCGAGCGTAGCACGTGGTGATGCGATCGTACTTATCAATAGACTTTTTGATGAAAAGGAAGAGACGCGTATTGATACTACTGCAGATCAGCTAACAGACTCTCTCAGAGCCTATCAAAACCAACCATCCGTAATAGATATGTATCCGTACCTCCCTCAAGTATGAACGTGATATGCCGCGAATCCAGTGTGACTTTCCTATTCTAGTCCTCACAGAGCAGTCCTATTTAACAGCGAAGATGGTAACTGGCGAGTCATTGATCCATTTCGTGGAGATGGGAGTCGTGGTGCACTATCCCTAGAAAAATACTTACAACAAACGGTCTCAGACAGTCATCGTATCGTCTTAGCAGTTGCTCCCGTCCAGGTGCGTACCTTTTCTGATACGTACACAAATACCTTATGTGAAGATATTACACGCTGAGCATGGGAGTATATGCGTATACCCGGTGCCAAAAAACATGGATTTATCTATTCGGGTGTAGAAAAAGCATATACTACTGATCAAGGAAATATCTTTCTACTCGAACGCTCAAGTAGCGTGTGGTTCCCGCTCAATGTAGGAGTGTGATCATGTGCCGAATGATCATGTAGTATCGATGATGTTGCTGTGATAGAATGACGTATCAGTGAGTATATTGACACGTTTGGGTCTGAGCACGGACTGTTTTGATGAGTCGAACTACAGTGAATAAAAGTTCCGACCTTTGAGAGCGTATAAGCGCTTACCAAAGAAGATCTTTGATCAACAATAGAGTGATTTTTGAACGCTGCAACGATATTTTTCTAGTACACTAAAAATCTTATAAAAGAGTGTTAAAATTTGTGAAAATGTGTCACAAAAAATATGTATTGTAGTAGTAGAGATAAGTCTATCAAAAGCACATGTATTTCGCTTTTGTCTGGACGGAGTTATTTTATTTACTCCCCATTATTACTACCCATTATGACTACATCACAATCTCTTATCACTCGTCTACTCCTAGCGTGTAGCGTGGCATGAGTATCACTAGTTCTGCTTCCAAATGCATTTGCACAAGAACAAGAACAACCGCTAATGACAGAAACCGAGACCGAAGTAACATTAGAACAAGTTAACTGAGAAACAGTAGTAACCGTTACTATGTGTGACGTGGATGAAGTTTGTACAGAAGAAACAGTTATTGTTAGCAATAGTAGCGAAGAGAGCTCAGGTAGTGTAGAACTCATCTGAGTTACTGATGACTCTGTCAATGTAATCGACGTGATCGAGGCTGATGAGTGAGCTGAAGTAACGAATGAGCCAGAAAATGGTGAAATAGTTATTACTGATGATGGTGAGATCGTATACACTCCAGACGATGAGTTTGAGTGAACTGATCAGTTTACTGTAGAAGTATGTGAAAATAACTGATCGTGTGTATCAACAACAACGATCGTCTATGTGAAGCGTTGAAGTTGAAAAAAATCTTCAATTACAAGTAGTGGAGTGCGTAACTCGCTTACTAATCCAGTTTGTGGTGACGGACACCTGTACACAGCAGCGAAAGCAAAAACTACAGTGCTCCGCAACAAGAAAGA
>JAULKR010029669.1:0-12415 GCA_032356305.1 Prasiola linearis | reverse complement strand
TCGCGCAACTCATCGTAGCGGTAATCCTCTTGGTTTCGGTAAGACATTTCGATTGTCTGTTTGTGGTGTGTACGGGGTGATTCTCACTTACAAGAGTGTAGAAGTAGGGTAATTCCACAATTTGTTTGAAGTTTATTTTTTGTAAGGCCATAAGAGTGAAAAGTGTGGATAGTGAATAGTTAAAAGTGAAGCTCCCGCCCGCCCATCGCGAGCCTTTGCTGTACTTCGCGCCTTTGCGTTCTATGCTATCCCATAAAAGAGCGCAGTTCCCCTCCCAAACCTTTGTGCCCTTTTGCATTTTTCCGTGTCCTTTGTGACCTAAAAAGATAGAGCGAAGCTGCAATCTTGCGCAATTCCTGAACTGCCGCCCGGGAAATCCCAGGGCTACTATCAGTATCGCCGCTATGTGGCTACGCTAAATCGATAATCGCGATCCTTTGCGGTACTTCGCGCCTTCGCGTTCTATTCCCCCCAAGAGCGAAGCTCCAATCCCACTCAGCCAAGCCCTATAAAAGCGCCCTTTCAGGCTCGGCGATCTCTGCGATCCTCCGCGTTCTCGGCGATAAACGAAAAAAGAGCGAAGCTCTAATCACACTCAGCCTTAGCGCCCCTAGCGGCCCCTAGCATCTTTGCGTTCCAATCTCAAAACAAGCGCAGCTCAACTCAGACAACCAGGTGTCGTTCACTAACTCTAGGATACAGAAAGAAGCTCATTCTGCGTATAGTGACACACTATACCCAATAGGTTGTCATGAAAACTATACACTTCGAATCATACTATTGAACGTACTTTAAAGTCAAAATCCACATCATGAGTTCTGACGGGTATAAAGAGAATCAGAAGAAAATGAGCGATGCGCACAAAAAGTGCGAGAAGATGGTTGGCAATCGCAAAAGGACCACAATAAGCTTATGGACAATGTCAGTGCTAGCAACGAGGCAACACAGAAAGCGATGTCAAAATCTGAGGAACCTACATCGAGTGGCTGTTTTGGGTGGCTTTTATTGTTAATCATAGGTAGCTCTGGGATGCTTTCCGCAGCAGCCTTACTGTATGCCTAGTTGGTACGAGAACATCGAAAGTATATACCTATACTCTCAAGATTGTAACACACCTAGAGCATTTTAGAGGTGGTCGTTGCGACACTATTTCTAATAGCGATTTCTCCAAGAATGTGGGGAGTCTATCTAGCGTATAACGCATAGACTAATTGGGAAAGTAATACCCAGCAGTAGGGAAGTGTTTTGCAACATCTGCTAGATATGGATGAAGTAAAGGTGGCCAACTGAGCGCAGAAGAAACTCTTAAACTATCTCTGTGGTACAGGTGGACACAGCATTTGGATTGAGTCGACATATGTGTGGTGACTTGTGGATATCTAAAGATAATATATAATTGTTGACTTATAGTAAGCGGTCCAGTGTGGTTATCCCAAAAACCTGAATGCAGTCGTGAATCAAAAAACTCTCGCTTTCCGCTATTGGTGTGGGTCATCCACAATGTTCCCGAGCTGTAACTAAGAGTGCTATCCTCAGGAATTGGTGTGAACTCGAAAGATCCCTGTGTGAAAGGGTGCGAGAGCCTAAGAGTGATTGACGAATTGGAAGCTTCAACCACTTGAGCTAAATTACCCCTAAATTCACTATTTGAAACCTGTCTCAGCGTATCGTATAGAGTACCCTGTGGTTGAAATAAAACCCAACACGTATCCAAAACAGTTACAACCATTCCATAATTACTAATGTAATGCCTATGAAACGAAGAATAACCTTGATCTATGGTATAGTCATCACACGACATGATTCCTAAGCCTAATGCACACAAGATAACAACTAAGTTTAATGTGTTCCTTGGCCAGATAGCACTGAATAAGACCATCTTAAATAGCATAGTTAATCGCAATCTTTCTGACAATTCATTCTTAAATTATCAACTACAGAAGTGAGGTTAATAAGACTGTATGTTGATTGATCCTGAAATGCTTTAGTGTTCTGTAATCCTCTCCAGACTAAAACATCTAGTTCTTGGGAAGTTAAGTCTTCAAAGTAGCCCTGTAATGCGTCGCGCAATTGTGAGAAATACTCCCTAGCCATCATCTCGTGCTGCCATCCATCCGGAATGTCAGAGGAAGGTGCATTGAAGTAAGATGAGAGCAGTGGATCGTAGGTTGCGCAAATTGGAGTTTCTGGCGGGCATGATGCTAGTCTACGAAGAAGTTCTGCATGAATCCCTTCATGTAAAAGAGTTTTAACTGTCTCCGATATACACCTTCCTGCAATATCAGTAGTATTTACCTGTATTAGAAAGCCGTCATTGAATGTTGTCGTTATCCCTGTAGCGAACGATCCTCCAGGAAATTCTTGAGCGTCTATATATAAGGTATAAGGATTGTTAGACAAGAAGTTCGTGAATGTTGAACAGTAAAGATTATCCTCTCCTTCTATCAAGGTTTCATATGCGCAAATCGTTGATGGATCGTTGTATACGCTCGGGTATAAGACTATTCCACCCCCAAGTGTAACTAGGACATTAGATAAATCCTCTAAACTTGTGAAAGTGCTGCCAGGTTGAACATATGAATTTATGCCGGACGAAATATCGTCTATCGAATAAGCGCCATCACATGGTGACATGATTGAACTACTCTTACAAACTTGATTATAGAGCATATACCTTAGATCATCATCAAGTGTTGTTATGTCTACTACAGGGTCCAAATTGTAAAACTCTTCGATAGTTGAATTAAGAGCTAACCTCGATAAGTATGAGGGTAAGTCCGGATCATTCAAGATCAAGTTCGTCATAGAGCACATAGAGGGGCAGTAGCAATACCCATTTTGTGGAACGCTTTGGTTGATAGCCGTAACCATATTCTGAAGTGGATAGGTAAAGTCTGGCGTTCCATCAGCCTGAACCATATCGAAAAACACATAATATAGTTCTGCTAGGTCCTCATAATTGCAAAAAGCATTCTTGCTTAGCCAGAACTGATCCTCGGAATATCCAGTAGCGTCAATATAAATTTCGGATCCTATTATTTGAATATCAGTTAAAGGGTACAGATCTTCAATTATTGTTTCGAACCTGTCACTAGTTAGTTCTTTTCCGTTTAGAGATGAATCGTTAATATATGCAAACTCTATATTCGTCAGCCCTTCTTCACCGTCGTTCGTCTTTTTAGCTATTACAAATCGATCTAATCTTCCTAGGCTGTCCTTTAAAGCCACAATTGTGCTGGTCCCTTGAGAAAACTCGATATCTATATTGGCTTGGAATACACTGCCCATTCCTATTATAGGATAGTCGTAACCACTATCTATCTTAGGCAGGCAATTGACGCTCCCATTTACGTAATCTAGTAATTTCGCGTCTTGTATTTTATCAGCAGGCATGTATAAGGCAGATTGACTTTGTCCAATATCCCTTACTAGCTGGTCTTTAGAGCAACCGACAATAAAGAGTAAGGCCAACACAGTAATTACAATTCTGGGTCAGGGTTCTTCACTTTTGAGAGTTGTGTTCTTCATCACAACCGTGATTCTGATAACATTGTTCAATGCTGTTCTTAACCACATCAGGTTCAGGAGTGAGAGCGTTACTTTTAGGCTCATGGATAGAGATTTGCGACACTACTCTTAATGGTGAGTCACCCCTTGGCCCTAATTTACTCGATTTCACGCCCTTCGTTCTTTCAACCGCATACTTTTTGGCTTAAATTGAGACAGTTTTCTGAAATTGCGTCAAACAGGACAATGACGTGGAAGATCAGTCATTAGGACACGGCACTGGTGCTCGTAAGTGTATCACAGCTGAGGAACGATAACGACTCCTCGGAGCCATACCTCGCGTGTTCCCCAAAAAGACAGATCACCACGAGCAGAGTTACGCCAAGCACCTCTTTTAAAGTAGATGTCGGGTCAGCAAGGAGCTAGGTATACAATATAGCCACGTCGATCTCGATCAGAACATCATCGTCATCGAAATTTTGAAAAGAAGAAAAAAAAGCAAACGATTTGTACCCGTACCCGAGTAATTCTTAATAGGCCCCGATCTTACCAACGGCGTACGTGTCGCTCAAGCTAAAGACCATCTACGCAAAAATCTGCTATGGCCAATGAGTAGAGCTACGGCCTCAAGTGCAATTGCAGCCGTTATGATGGAAGCCGAAATCAGCGGATTACATGCCACACCCAAAGGCTTGAGGCATTCTTTCGTTCTCTCTCATATGGAGAAGAAAACCCCACCAGTAGTCATCCAAAAGCTCATAGGATTGGTTCCAACAGAGATGATCCACTACGGTATGACTAAGACCGCTCAGCTTTCCATCGCGAGCGGCTTGGCCCAGCTTACGAGCGGTACTGGCGTGACGGTCAACTCGGTGTTGCCTGGCCCTACCTACACGCCCGGCGTAAAGACGTTTGTCGACGCACTGGCTAGCGAGCGCGGCCAAACACGAGAAGAGGCAGAAGCTGCTTTCTTTCGGGACTCGCGGCCGCTGAGTTTGCTGAAGCGCTTTATCACCCCGAAGGAGGTGGCGGGAGCGGTGGCTTATTTATGCAGTCCGCTGGCTGCGGCCACGAATGGGGCGCTGTTAAGAGTGGATGGGGGGATTGTGAAGGGGATGCATTGATCACCGGCGCACGGCAGGCCCGCCATTAATCAGCCCGCATCTGCCGCAGGCGCGCCGGGCGATGTCAATAAATACGCATAGCAAAAACCTTCCTTTTAGCGTTTCTTCACGGCTTGATGATGAGTACCCCGTTCCAGTCTTCCGTTTTGCGGAAGCAGCTCGACAGCCTGAACGGACTGGCGTGCAAGCAGGCGTACGATCGGCTGCAGGCGTATTTCGGAGACCGCGGGATGCAGGCCCGCATCGTGACGATGAAGGAAGAGGAGTTTCAGGGGCCGTTCCTGGAGCGACTGTTTGGCGACGTGCTGGGCTACACGCCGAAGTGGAAGCGTGGCGACAAGTATGATCTGGTAGCAGAGTTTAAAAACGTCAAGGACAGTAAGAAGGCGGACGGGGTAATTCTGCGTCATGCCGAAGAGGTGCATGCCGTCATCGAACTAAAGGGCACCGATACCATCGACCTTAACCGCGTCGAGGCACAGGCCTTTGGCTATAAGGTAGCGCACCCGGACTGCCGCTATGTTATCACCAGCAACTTTCAGCGCCTCCGCTTCTACATCAACGACACGACGTTTTACCTCGAGTGGAACCTCTTCGATTGCAGTTACGACGACTTCCGGGTGCTGTGGCTGTGCCTGGGCCGCGACCAACTCCTCTCCGATTTGCCGCACCAGGTCCGTCAGGCCTCCACGGTCAAGGAGGAGGAGATCACCAAGGAGCTCTACCGCGACTACACGGCCTTCAAACGCGAGTTGTTTGGGCACTTGACGGAGAAATATCCTGAGCGCGATAAGCTGCGTCTCTTTCAGCTGTCGCAAAAACTACTCGATCGTTTACTGTTCGTGTTCTTTGGGGAGGACAAAGGACTTCTGCCGGCCAACACGGCGAGCAAACCGATTGGCGACTTCGACAGGCTTCGAGAGATAGACGAAGGCAAACCGCTGTACACGCAACTCAATAAGTACTTCGGGTACATCGACAAAGGTCACCAGCGCAAGGACTGGCAAATCCACGCGTACAACGGCGGCCTGTTTGCACGCGACGAAGAGCTGGAAAGCCTGGAAATCCCCGACCCGCTCCTGCGCAAGCACTTGCTCAAACTCACGACTTATAAGTTTGACTCAGAGGTAGACGTCAACATCCTCGGCCACATTTTCGAACACTCCCTTAACGAGATCGAGGAGGTCCAGGCGGAGATTCGTGGGGAGCCGTTGGACAAGTCAAAGACCAAGCGCAAGAAGGATGGCGTCTTCTATACCCCCCGTTACATCACGAAGTACATCGTCGAGAATACGGTGGGCAGGCTCTGCACAGAGAAGCGCACCGAGATCGGTATCGACGAACAGGACTACGCGCGGGGCCGGGGCAAGCGCCGGACGGAGAAGGAAAAGGCAAGGATATTGGCCTTGCGGCAAAACCTACAGCAGTACCGCGACTGGCTCCTGGACCTCAAAATTTGTGACCCGGCTTGCGGCTCTGGCGCCTTCCTCAACGAAGTGCTCGACTTCCTGATTCGGGAGCATGAAAACGTGAGTGAGCTAGAGCGCCAGCTGTTTGACTCGGCCATCGCGTTTGACCCGGGCCCGTCGATCCTCGAAAACAACCTTTACGGCGTAGACATCAACGATGAGGCGATTGAGATTGCGCGGCTCAGCCTCTGGCTACGCACTGCAGAGCCCGGTCGAACGCTCACCGATCTTAGTGGCCGCATCAAGGTCGGCAACTCCCTGATCGATGATCCGGAAGTGGCGGGGGACAAAGCATTCGTTTGGGCGGAGGAGTTTCCGGAAGTGTTTGGGGAAGGGACGAGAGGTGGGTTTGATGTGGTGGTGGGGAATCCGCCTTATGGGGCCGCCTTATCAAAAGAGACGAAGATTGCTTTGAGAGCAAGATTCAGTCTTACGGTTCCCAATGATGATTCTTATTCTTATTTCATTCTTGCCACGCCCGGGATAATGTCTTACTCTGGACGGATGGGCTACATAGTTCCGAATACATTTTTGGTTACGGAAAGAGGTGCTGCCATGAGGACCGACTTTCTCGGCAACATTACTATAGATGCAATATGGGATAGCAAATCAGTATTTTCCGACGCAGTCGTTGAAACAGTAGTTATTACAGGAACTAAATCTAAACAAGCAAACTTACATCGTGTCAGTATTTTAAGAACAGTACAAGATCGCCCTGAAGAAACCCACAGCATAACCATACCAGTTAATACATCTTACTATGGGGAGGTTATTAACTATGAGTCGTCGTTAGAGGAGCTCAATCTAGTCACTAGGCTCGCTTCTCAGTATGCCCGGTGGGACTCAGTTTTCATAACGAGTGCCGGTATTAAGCCATATGAGACTGGTAAAGGAAAGCCGCCGCAGTCTAGGGAGGTGGTGAAGACGAAACCATTTACAGCTAAGGAACAGACATCCGATACTCCATCTAAGTTTTTTACAGGTACAGAGATTATAAGATACCGTTTGCTACCAGCTACCAATTACATTGATTATGGAAAATGGCTTGCTGCGCCAAGGAAAGCTAGCTACTTTACAGACGACAACTCAATATATGTAAGACGTACAGACGATAAAATTCTGGCGTGCCTTGGTGAAGGTGGAAGTTATGTAAGCAATTCTTGTCATATAATGAGCGGAGGCAATTCTGGGCAGCTTATGAAAGGAGCGCTGGCAATTCTCAACAGTCGGCTGATTGACTGGATATTCAAAATTCAAAACTTTCACATGGTTGGTAAACCTCTAGCTGAGGTCAAGATTGCATACGTTGATAGATTACCATTTTCTGAGCCTTCAGTATTTATAGATTCTAGTGCTCAGGATTTGATAGATCTTAATCAGGAATCGCAAATTAAGTTTGACACCTTCCTCCGCCTCCTCCAGCGCCGCTTCCCGCTAGACAAGTTCTCTCGCAAACTAGAGGATTGGCCGTCACTCGACTTCACTACTTTTGTTAAGGAGCTCAACAAGCTTCTCAAGAAAGGGAAGCACGAGAAGTTAAGTCTTGCGCAAGAGCTAGAGTGGGAGCCACTGTTTGAGTCAAAGCGGGCGGAGGTCCAGACTTTGCAGGCGGAGATCACGCGTTTGGATCGAGAGATCGATGTGGCGGTGTATCGGTTGTATGGGTTGAGTTGGGAGGAAGTTTTGGTGGTGGATGCTGGGGTGCAGGGATGGATGGGGGAGGGGGAATACAATTTTATAAATTAAGACAATGAAGGGAGAAAGCACTGTACCTAGTGTCCTATTGGATGGGATAAGAAATAGGCGGGCAATCCTGTTTACTGGCGCCGGGTTCAACTACGGGTGTAAAACATCTAAAGGTGCCTATGCTCCGTTAGGGAATGATTTGGCCATATTATTGAGTGACAAATTCCTCGGTGGAAAGTACAAAGATCGTAGCCTTTCCCAAATCGGAGAATTCTGTATATCTGTTAGTTCTAGGGTAGATGTAGAGCTATATATCCGGGACCTACTTGAAGATCTTCAGCCACTCAATAGCCATTTAATTTACAGTCGGATGCCATGGCGAAGTATTTATACGACAAATTATGACTGTATACTTGAATCAGCCTTTGCTCAAACAAAGAGCCAGCGTGATACACAGCTTGTAACTATATATAAGAACACTTTACGGTCAATCGTACAGCATCGCCCTAATCCAATAGTATATCACAAGCTTCACGGATCAATAGAGGCAATTGGAGACGCCGATATTAGTCTGGTTCTCAGCACCGATCAATACGCTACCTACGCAAAAGGACGAGATAATTTATTCAAGGAGCTTTATGAGGACTCACAGTCGTACCCTATAGTATTCGTTGGATATGGTAATCAAGATTCTAATATTAGGCCTATTCTTTCGAAATTGGATGAGTTGGGTGATAGGAAGCAACGATCGTATATGGTTGGAGTGGGATTTGACCAAATTGAAGTAGATTACTGGGCGAGCCGCAGAATAGAGATTATTCAAATGGGGCACGAGAAGTTCGCAAGCATTTTAGACAAAGGTGTTACGATGCTAGACACTCAGTTCAGCTCGTTGAAAACGAATAAGAAATCACCGATTTATAATAAGTTTACGGTAAAGCATTCCGACCTTAAGATTTCTCCCGATTTGCTTCAACTAATTGATTACGACACATTATTTGTCCATAACCAGATTAAGCAGATTACGTTTGACGCCAAGCTGTTTTACAAGGGTCATAACAATGGGTGGGACCCTATAATAGCGAATTGGGACGCAAAACGCAACCTGGAAGATAAAATACTTACAGATCTCGTTATTAAAGATAAGTATATTGTTGACGGAAACCAATACAATTTTGTAATACGTGGGTATGGGGGTTCAGGCAAGAGTATCCTCCTAAAGCGACTCGCTTGGGAGCTGGCAGTTACATATGATCAGTTTGTTTTATATCATCAAGGTAGAGTAGACATCAACATAGACGCGCTTATAGAGCTAACCTCATTGTTATCTGAGCGCCTGTATCTTGTGATTGACAATTACGCCGCACACCTAGATTCGATTCAACGCTTACTGCAAGAAGCAAGAAGATATGATATTAGTCTTACAGTAATAAGCGCAGAACAGGCTAACCACCTAAAAGATTCAGATGCCTTTGCGCTAGAGGTTACAAAATCGTACGATTTATTATATCTGGAACGGAATGAGGCATCGAGGATAATTGCCAAATTAAAAGAGCATGAGAGCCTTGGGAACTTAGACAACAAGAGTGAAGCAGAACAATTGCAAGCGTTCACCGAAGATGCAAACAACATTTTAATAGTGGCATTACATGAAGCGACAAGTGGTAAACCATATGAAGATATAATAGCCGAGGAGTACAATGCTATACCTAGTGAAAAAGGTAAAGCGCTATACCGTAGTGTTTCGATATTTCACTACTTAGGAGTAGGAGCTAGGGCTGGCCTTATTAGTAGAGTTCATGACATTCGGTTTATCGATTTTCGCCGCGACTTTTTTGAACCGCTACAACATATTGTTTTTGCTGAGGAGGATTATTTTAAAGGCGATTACTTATATAGAACGAGACATAGATTTATTGGACAGACTGTGTATGAGTATAGCTTAGTAGATTCCGAAGTAAGATACGACGAGTACATGCTGCTTGTTGATGCACTTAATTACGATTACGCTGATGATCGAATAGCACTTAACCACATCCTAAATGCAAATCACCTAATAGACGTGTTTAAGGATACGGCCAAACCTCGCTCTATTCTTTCGTTAGCACGCGAATCTAACCCATTCGACTGGCGTGTTTTAAGAGCCAGTGCAGTATTCGAAATGAAAAGCGACGGGGGTGACTTAGTGCAAGCCAAAAAGTATCTTCAAAGCGCTCAAGAAGTTTCTGGTGATTCCAGCAATGAATCATTGCAACATTCGGTCGCCGAATATCATCTAAGGAAGGCTTCATCCTCCAGTTCCACCCTAAATGCAACAACAAATCTAAATGAGGCTTTAGCCATCTGTGCAAAACATATGCGCCAAAGTAATAGTAAATCCATCTGGCACCATACTGCAATTAAAATCGGGTTACGTAGAATTGAAGTCTTAGATCAAAATTATGATAACGATTCTTTCAACGCGCGGGTCCGCGATCTTGAAAAGTTTGTACAGAATGCATTGTTACTCTTTCCAGATGATGAGTATATATTGACTGCTAGCTCTCGTTTTAATACACTTATTGGCGAAGATGAAAGGGCGTATTCTGCATTGCGATCCGCATTAGAATCTAACCCCGGTAGTGTTTTTATCGCTACTAGACTTTCAAAGTATGAACTTCAAGCTGGCAACATAGAATCCGCTGTTAGAATTCTCAAAAGGGCCGTCGTCGAGAACTCAACTAATAGAGACTTGCACTACCAATATGCCAATAGCCTAGAGTTCACCACTGAACCGAACTACAATATTATTAGTAGTCACTACCGAAAGGCATTTACCCGAGGAGATTCCAGGGTTGCAGCTCAGTTTATGTATGCTAGATCCCTTTATCTAGCCGCAGATTATACAAGGTCACTTGAAGAATTTCATACTCTTGGAACCTTTCATACCAACAGGAGATTATTTTCTTTTAGGGCGCTCCAAGAAATACCAAGTTCCTCAGAGATAAACCGCATTGGAGTTCTATTAAGACTGCCTAATAGAACCTTCATGCTTAAAGACATTGAAACTTCTCAGCAGGTATTTGTAAAAGTTTCTCATCGAGAAAGAATCGCATTGCAGAGTTTCGTTGGTAGTAATTATAAGTACGTATTGCAGTTCAATAGTAGAGGAGCAATGACAAACGATCTTACATTGGTCAGTTGAAACCTACCAAATTACACAGTCGGCTTCAGACTGAGATAAGTGGTATACCCCTTTAACGATGGATTTAGGTTTTGGCTAGCCTCAAATGAACCATGCATAGATTCAGCTACCATATCAAGGCTATATTTTAAAAGTGGCTTTGCTTTTGCAATGGGATAGCGGCCGTGGCTATCGGACATAGTAGAAGTCGAGGATCAGCAACGGAATGCGAATTACCAATCCTTTGGTCCGTGGCGGTCGTCAGTCACTTGTTAATGAGGGATTGGACACGGGTCGAGATGGGGATGACAGACACAAAGCGAATGTCGGCGAATGCTGGGTATATGAATGCGCACTCAGATTTACTTCGGTTTGTCTAATAACGCTATCACCCGTTCTCATGCCTCTCCCCCCCCCTCACGCCCTCAAACTTCTCCACCTTCATGGCCTCGACAGCAATGCCCCTGCACCTGATTGCGTCGCTTACAGGTTCCTGGATTGCCGAACTCGACAACTGGGACGGTAAGGCCCTGCGTATCCCGCGGAAGCGTTTTGCGGAAGCGTACAAGTCGAGAGCTGAACTCACGCACACAGGGATATACCTTCTGGTAGGCCGCGCAGATGCAACTGTCGACCGGAGTCGCGTCTACATTGGGGAAGCCGAAGACCTGCGCACGCGCCTCAAGCAGCACACGGAGACCCGAGAGGATTGGACCGAAGCGCTCGTATTCACGCGGAAGTCGAACGAGCTCAACAAGGCGCACGTCAAGCACCTAGAGAATGTGCTGTACGAAGCACTGCGCAGCGCGGATCGCTACGAGGTGACCAACGGCAACACGCCATCGAGGTCATCGCTGCATGAGACCGACACTTACGCCATGGAGGACTTCGCCGAACGTGTCAAGTTATTGACGGGTGTACTGGGCCACCCCATGTTTGTTGATTTGGCAGTATCGCATACACCACCCTCGGTGAGCGCTGCGCCAGACCTACTATTTAGGCTTAGTGTGCCGAAGTCGAATCTGGAAGCCAGGATGCGGAGCACCGACGAGGGCTACGTCGTGCTGAAGGGTTCTTATGCGCGTAACAGCTTGGTAGACTCCATGAATAGCTCCAGCCGAAATGCTCGGCAGCAGCTGTTGGATGACGGTTCGCTAGTGGAGGTAGATGGACAGCTTACGTTTCAGCGAGACACGCTCTTTAGTTCTCCTTCTGCCGCTGGTACCGCCGTGACCGGTCGGAGCACCAATGGCTGGACCACGTGGATGTCGGCGGAAGGTTCGCTTGCAGATGTTTATCGCTCCGAGGGCGGGGAGTGATAGAGCCGTCCTGAAATGACTTGTCCCCCACAACTTCCCACTCTTCACTGTCCCGAACTTTTAACTTCCCGTCTCCCACAAAAAGAAGCTCCACAAATCAGCCTGCTCATCGATAATCTTACTCGTAGGCTTTCCTGCTCCGTGACC
>JAULKR010029558.1:0-12419 GCA_032356305.1 Prasiola linearis | reverse complement strand
ACACACACACACACACACACACACACACACACACACACACACACACACACACACACACACACACACACACGTATACGTAGCGATCAGCAAGATGTGTAATTCATAAAGTTGTCGAAATTTCAGTATACACATGCGCCAGGCCGACTGACTATCCAAAACTCGTCTGTCAGACGACCCGCCGGCAATATCCGAGTCGCTCATGAGTGGAGCCGAGCTAAGCTATTGAGTGGGCTAACCCGAGGTGAGTTGCCAACTCAGTGAGCGCTCTTGAGCCAATTAGCTTCTATGCAACTTGTATAATTTTGAAGATTATATGTATAAATGCAGACCGGTCTGGAGGTTCGACCATAGGTCTGAAGGGCGATTTTTATTGGCGTAATTACCTAGAAGAGCCCATATAGAGTCGTTTAATTCCAATTATCGTTCGGGGATTAAGTAACTTCAAGTAACTTCACCTAGAAGTTCATCAATGATTTGACCTATTATCTTTTTGAATCAGAGGGAATATATGATGTATCACCTAAACTTTTTGAAAAGACGACGTGCAATATGATGGAAATAACGCTTTCAACATAACTCCTTGCTCAACTGAAGGCGAGCTGCAGGTGGTGCATTCCGATGGGTGCACGACTTCGAAGTGCTTTTCGCATTGGTGACACATACATGCATGGCAAACAATTGGTTAACCCATGATATGTGAGGGTAGCCAACGGAAAATATATACATGCTGGTGCCTCATGATCATGATGCACGCTGACATCGCTCTAAGTATTACATAAAGGTGATGTTATTCATTTATTAAGAGGTTTCAAACTATTGCATACATCCACTGATGATTACTACAGGCGAGCAGGACGTACTGAGGCCTCATATCTATCAGCATTCAGGAGAACATCTTGGAGCTGCGTAGAGCATCGCACCACAATATTCAGGGAATAAGTTTCTACCAGCTATGCTGATGCCTCATGATACATGCAGGCACCGGTGTATACACACGCGAGTGACTTTTGATAATTTTGCGGATTGCGAATGATACGTTAGTAAAGCGCAGCTCTTTCTGCGGACATTTCGTACTATATGGCTCTTCGGATCGCCGCCGGCGTGCTACCTCACAGAATTATGTTATGCTTATCTTTACCTTTATATTCTCCCCATATCGACTTCGTCCGCCCTAATCCGTATTTCGTACTGTCTGCATAATTTATAAGGACTTCGTTCGCAGTCGGCAGTCCATATCAATGCATCGTACGTACACGCGTGGCACCTGTGGCTGCGAGCGTGGGCAAAAGGTCTGCAGACAGCAAGTCTGATCACAAATCTGATCACAGTTCCGCACGTCGACGTCTGTTCCTTATAGTGTGTTTGACTTGCTAAGGTGTACTTCAAAGTGGCAGAAACATGGCGTCGACGCTGTTAGGAGTGCCTAGGCCCGTAATTCTGCAACATTCAGCTGCCAGATGCATCCGAAGTGTATCAGCACCCCGCAGCACTTCGCAGCGCTGCTAGCACTCGAGGAGATCTGTCTCACGTGCACGAGTTGCAGCAGTGATGGCCCCAGCTCAGCCTCCACCTGTCGCACTAGAGAAACCTACCGAGGTACGCCGTCCTTCGCGAATCAGCAGCCACGTTTTCATATGTCGGTTTATCCAATGCTGCCCGTGAAGAACAATGCTATATTGGCAGATACCTGCGATTTCGGAAGGCTCGATGTTTTAACTTAAATACTCAATAAATAATCATCGAGCTGAATATTATTACTTTGATTGGGTTAAACCTACGATTTCGTCAGTACAGTCGCTCACGAGCTCGATGAAAAGGCGCATTGTTGGTGATGTCCGTATAATCGTCTTGAGATACGATCTGATCATTAAAGTGCTGCAAGACCATTCCTTGAGACATTTGAGTCGGAGCTACAATTGGTTGTACGCATGCATGTGTATACATATGTGCAACCTAGTCAAGAGCCCATTCATGCGCAGATTCCACATTGACGACCTAGGCTGGCTATCTTACGTTTTGCTTGACGTGATTTCAATTGAAGGTGAAGCATGCTCGGTTGCAGCATGTCGAAAGCGTGTAAACATGCAGACTTTAAATTTACCACAAATGCAATATTGCAATGCACAATATTGTGTATTAATACAGCCTGTATGGCACAGCAGAAGTATCTAAAAGCACCAGCAATACAACTTGGGAAACAATCCTGATCATCGAAGGGGACGTCCATGTTGTGACCGGGAAAAAGGCGACACAACCGTCAGGCACTCGTCGTCACTCCATTGTGTATTTAAACAGGCTGACGTGGCTGTTAGAATACAATCGTTCATGTTGGCCACTGTTGTAAAGCATCATCCTTTCTGTTACCCATACTTCTGTTTACACCCATAATTTGCCCCGTTCTCACCTGAGTATACTCTGACGTGGAGAATCACGCCACGCGGCAGCCACGTCACCAGAATACAGATTGATTTGGCTGATTCTCAAGTATAATAGAATAAGGCTTTGGGGCAAAGCTTCCACATCACAGGGGACAATGCCAGTATACGAGCAACACACGATTTGATAAATGCCATGCATCTTGCTGCGTCATCTTACGGCAAGTGAAGGGAATTTTCGTACGGCAGATTTGCTGGATAATGTCAATATCATGTTGAGGCCATGTATTACAAGAAATATTCTTCCATATTCCGTAGTCATCAAGATGCCATCCACGGATGTCGATCTGAATGCATGCTGAAGTAATGACGTAATGTAACCAGGCCAGCGGTAACCCAAGGTAGTAACCCAAGGTAGCGTCACCATGTGCTAGCGTACTAGTACAGTACTGTACAGTACGCTGACGATATCATGCAATTTCCACCGCAAAGTATGAGCTTTGAGACGTGCGTCTGGGCGATTTTCTCGAGCTTAAAGGTCATTCTGAGACATTTGAAAGCGGTCCGATGTGCTATGCGTGTATATGACGGAAAAAGTGAGTTGCCTGACTCACCAGAATCACCTCTGAAAAGTGCTGATTCAAGAATTGTCTGGTTCAGGAGTAAAATACCGTTGATGTATCATGTGCTGGCATGCCAAGCTTGAGCGGCGAAAATACTCTGACGTAAAATACTCTGGGAAAACCCAGGGTTAAGCGGCTGCCTTGCGCATTTGTATGGGCGTTATTTGAACGTCCATAAGGGGGGCTGGATGCCAAACAAAGTTGGCACCAATGCTGAGAGCAGTGCATTGAGCGATCAATCCATGCTCAAACACATTGAAAAGTTAATGGTTGCTAACAAGGTGATACTGCAGGTAGATCTGAGTGCTGCGCCTCCGTTTACATTGACTGATTTGAAGAATGCTATCCCTTCCCGTCTTTTCAAGCGCAAAGCTGGCTGCTCCATGGCGTATCTCATTCGAGACGTTGCCGTTGTGCTAGGGATGGCAGTAGCAGCACAAGCAGTCAACAGCTGGTGGGTGTGCACACCCGTTACTGCTACCACGTGGTACAGTGCACTCGGATCATATCTAGTGAAGTTGCGGTGCACAATCTCATATTTGCAAACCTCACCATCTTAGCTCCCGGTGAAAACTGCGCGTTATGTACGCAATTTCTAAGTGAAGAGAGTGCACGATCTCCAAATGACAAGAGTAATTGATTGCAGGTGGGTCTGGCCTGCATACTGGTTGGCTCAGGGCACAATGTTCTTGGCCCTCTTTGGCGTCGGACATGACTGGTGAGGCTTTCCTCAATTAGATGCCAACAATACGGACCTAATAGAATTCTATACTAGTATTCCTGAGTGCTTGTACTCGATCCCCTTTGGACTAATCTCTGCTGCGGGGTTGTAATGCAGCGGTCACGGCAGCTTCAGCAACGACAAGAAGCTGAACGATGTCGTTGGGAACATCACACACAGCAGCATTTTGGTGCCTTACCACGGATTTCGAATAAGCCACCGAGCACATCATGCGAATCACGGCCACGTTGAGAACGATGAGTCTTGGTACCCCACCACGGAATCGAGGTATAATCAAATGGTGCGCCTCGTGATTCGTCCCCCCGGGTCTGTCCTTCCACTCTTCAATGTCCGTTTTTTTCCGGGGAGACGACATTGATGCTGAAGGCTTGAATGCTTTGAAAGTATTGTGCATTGTACATCAAACGAGCTAGAACCCATTGTAGCAGCAACCACAAAAGTTGTGTGGTGTAGCAGTGCAAACTGCCTCGATCAGAAGTCTCGGTCATAGTGCCCTCTCGGTGGTGTAGTCAAGGGTGTAGGGCGTTGAGAAGCCACGGACACGGCTCGCTTCCTATACTTGATCCTATAGATGTTGGTGCTGGTCACAGATTGCATCCGGCTTTGCGCTCCAGCCGGTCCGATTTGGGTGGAATAATAAAGGCAATATTATTTGTTCAGATTATAAGGTTATTCAGGAGCCCCCTAATGAGAGCCTGTTATTCGGGCAGTGGCTGCATCATTTCTCAGTGGCACTGCCGTCATCCCACGCTGTGCGTCATCACGCTGTGCGCCATCAGCTCTTCCGAGACGTTCTCTAGTTTCGGTGGCGACAAGCTTGGGAATAAACGTTGTATTGGGTTGCAGTGGCAGGTGTCATCACGACTGGTGTTGACGGTGTGGTGTGGTGTCTTGATCACACAGGATGCCACCACCCTCCTGAGTCGATGTTCCTTCCCGGTGGCGATGTTCGCCTATCCCTTTTACCTCATGTTCAGAAGCCCTGGCAAAGTCGGCTCACACTTCGACCCCAAGTGCGATATGTTCTCCAGGTCGGAGCAGAAGCTGGTTTGCCCCCCGCCCTCCCGCATTGTGCAAAAGAGCAACGGCTATCTTTACTCTGCTAGCAATGCAGTTGCCGTACGGCTAGCGGTCAATTCGGATGTTTTGAAGACGTTTTGTATTAGTAAAAAACTAATTACCAACACTTTCAATATGCGTCCCATGGGAGCTCGCCTTGAGAAACCGGTTCTAGAGTCGAAGGGATTCTTGTCGCATGATGAAGCCTTTTGACCCTCTGGAAACTCGGGATGGAGAGTTTGCACTTGTTTGTCCGGTCTTACTTTGTATGGCAGAAGCAGCATCCATGAAGGCTGCGCAGTTCCTGTTCGGCCTCCTTTGAATCTTGGACCATTCTCTTCAAATACCTGAGTCGTCAACTGACTGTTTTCGTTATATTCTTTATCGTCGACCTTGACGTTGCCCCAATCGCGCACACAGATCAAGCAGTCCAACCTGTACTTTGGCGGCATGGTCGCTCTTCTCGCGGCTTGCACCGTGGCGCTTGGCCCTTTGGCGATGCTCAAGCTGTACGCCGTGCCATACTGGATCAACGTCATGTGGCTGGACGCCGTGACATACCTCCACCATCACGGCCCCTCTACGGACGAGAAGATTCCCTGGTACCGTGGCGAGGTATGTCACCGCTCAGATGCTCGTCATCACATCGTGTTGTCAACATGGGTGCTCTGCTTGCAGCATTGCACCGTTGTTGGTGCATGCTCAGGCTTGCACAATGCTAAGGAGTTGAAGACAACACAAGTAGGTTACTTTCGAGGACAGAAAAAACGTTTCTTTCTTAAGTAATAAGAAAGCAGTTATTGTTTATACAGTAAGTGCAGACTGAAAGCTGCACAGACGGCAGTTGACCATCTCGTCCTTGGCAAGCTTGATGTTTGCTGCTCTTAGGTTTGTGGGCTGCGAACGTGAGTTACTTAGAGCTGTCCGAGGAGAGCTTGGTAGTATCTCCTCAGCTTGGTCATGTGTTGATGGTGGCGGTGTGATGTGCCACAGGAATGGAGTTATTTAAGGGGTGGCTTGTCCACAATCGATCGGGATTATGGCATCTTCAATAAAGTGCACCACGACATTGGCACCCACGTCGTTCATCACCTTCTCCCGCAGATCCCACATTACAACCTATGCGAAGCAACCGAGGCCTGCAAACCGATTCTTGGACCTTACTACAGGTTTCCTCTCCCTCCCTTCCCCCACCCTCCCTAGGCAACTGCCTTTGCAACTGAGAGGTTTCTTGATTCATCATTTCAAGGCGCATAAGAGATGAAGTTGAACCTGTATGTCGAGTGCCTCTCCCCGACTAGGCGTGCTTAGTTGCTCCACGGCATGTCCCTGCAAGTGACAGCATTACTTACTCATCTTGGAGGCTAGTGTGTACAGACTGGATATACGCCGTGTGTCTGCCCGACAACTGCCACATTGTCTTTGTAACTTATTGCGACGCAGGGAGCCCGAAAAGTCCAAGGTACTGTTCCCTTTCCATTTATTCAAGCCGTTGGTCAGGAGCTTCGCTCAAGACCACTACGTATCAGACACCGGGAACGTCGTCTTCTACCAGAAGGACCCTAAGGTGTGCTAGTCCCCTGTGATATCTTGTTGCCTAGTGGTGGCATCTGTTACAAGGCAAGCATGACAGGATCCCCTGCATGTCCCAAGTCTGCCATGCAGTTGCAGTGTCTAGAAGACGGCAAGTGTTGCGAGCTCCTATGTGTGACTTGGGGCGTGTAAGTTAAAAGCTACGACGACACAAACGTCTCACATGATCTCCATTACGTAGTCTTGGTCGTCCTTCACCTTTCAATGGATATGTTATCATGTCAATCAAAGGAGGTAAGCCAATAAATTGATGACGGGTCTAGTTCTCACAGGAGGGAAGTTTGCACGGAGGTTGTCGAAATTATGATAACACGTAATTACACGTAAAACTTGTGGTGAATGGCTGTGTGGATACGCTGTTATTTTCGCGATCGTCTCGTGTACTAAACAAAGTGCAGATCACTTTAGGAAGTGAGTCGCCTTCACGTGATGGGGTCAAACAAATTTGTGCTCGTGCGCGCAGTTCTGGGACAAAATCGGCTTGAATCTTCGTGGACAGATCTGCAGATGACCTAAATTCAAAAACAAAATTTGAGTTGTTGTGGCAGCTCACCAGTGACTCTCAGTATTGGCAGCTGGAATGGCCTTGCCTAGCATTACCTCTGACCCATTTGGCGTTGCATACACAGCAGTGACGCTTCAATGCCGCAGCGCACAATCCATCCGACCTATAGGCCTATGTGACCATTGAGTACTAGTGGTAGCAGCTGAAAATAAATTATTGATGCACTTCTAGCTGTGCAAATAAGTGACGTCTGTATACACATCCAAAATCGTTATGGAAACACATTGGCTGTGGGAATTTGTGGATCATCGTTGTAGAAATTGTGTGTCGTCGTTAGGGTTGCAATCTGTTTGATTAGTCCTCCCATTCTCCCATGCCCCACCAACTCCTCCCCTGTTATGCCGCCATCAAGGCGGCATCTCAATTGCCCTGACACACCGTTGTCAACGTGAGTGTCGGGGCAACTGGGTGGGTTTGTTATGCTGGATGGTGGCCTGTGAAAGGGCAATGGTGTGCTTACCCTCATCCTACAGCTCAGATTAGCACGATCGATGGCTTCTGCGAGCAGTAAGGAATTCATCTGAGTTTTTTGAATGCATGAGTCAGCATTTGTAAACCGTCTCCAACTGACTACCCACACATGTTTATCATCGAAAAGATATATAGATTTTTCTGGAAGCTTTGAGTTCACTGACAGTAAATTTATCGTTGTCAGTTTCCTAGCCACTAGCATCCAGATGGTCAACGTTAGCAAGATCTACAATCTTGGGTGTTTGAAAGGGGAATTTGTCTGTCCCATTGTGATGCAGTGTGACTTGACTGACGTAGAAGTGTTGTGGCCGTGCCATTTGGAAGGGGACATGTCAAGACGTGCATCTACATGGGAACTATGTCGGGATTGGTGAAGAATCCTGCTCGTTCGGGGTAAAGCTTTTGGGCGAGCCCCTTTCGTTGTGGCCGACCCTTCAGCTTTTGGGTGAGCCCCTTTCATTGTGGCCGACCCTTCAGCCTTTGGATGAGCCCCTTTCGTTGTGGCCGACCCTTCAGCTTTTGGGTGAGCCCCTTTCGTTGTGGCCGACCCTTCAGCCGACCCTTCAGCTTTTGGGTGAGCCCCTTTCATTGCGGCCGACCCTTCAGCTTTTGGATGAGCCCCTTTCGTTGTGGCCGACCCTTCAGCTTCTGGGTGAGCCCCTTTCGTTGTGGCCGACCGTTGACCGGCTTCGTACACTATGTTGGATCTCGGTTGATCTGCACATGCCTTTTGCCCGCATTGGGACATCAGCTGAGCTTCTTCAGCAATCTATTGCGCACTACGGAGAGCGCGCAGTTGGCCGCCAGCTGGTGCGTGCACAGAATTTGAGGTGCCAAGGGACGAGGGCGTCAAGGGGGGGCATGCCAGAATTCGGACAGAGTGGGGCTGACCCTCTTGACGCCGCGTCGGCCTAAACAATGTTATGGGCAAATTTACAAAACAATTAGCACCTCATTTCAATTGCACAGCTGCCAATTCACGAAGAAACGCAGCACTTGTTCCAGTGCCTGCATGCACGTTTCGTTTAGTCATCAATCTGTGGGTGGTATGCTTAGACCAAGGTTTGCGCCCGTAATACGCCAGAAGGTTCGTTAGAATTGTGTAGTGAATCCGGGGTCACATTCTAACACGATCTCTGAGGAAGACCATGGTGATGTCAGCTCCCTTTAAGAAGGAGTTGGGCCGGTCCTACCTTTAAAATGGCGCTCGGGCATGCCTCGAAATGGCAAATGTTAGTATTTCTGTCCACGATAAATAGGATGACATCCCTGTGTGCTGCCATGGGGGTCGAGCTGTAATCAAGTCCAAGGAGCTGGACTCTTAGGGTCTGTCAGGTCCCTATATAGGGTCAGGTCCCTAGATATATATAGGGTCAGGTCCCTAGCTAGGGACCTGCAAAGGCTTGGAGCAACCATAGCGGTCTTTGATGACCCGACTTAAGTGTTTGGCAAGCGTCATGATGTTTGATTTACATCTTCACATAGGTCGTTAGTCCCGGCCACCAGAAGTATCGAGACACATTTTTAGTCGTCTTACATTTCCCCATGTGGCTCTGCGCTCCATTTGGTCGTCCTATATTTCTTCATGTGGCCCTGCGCTAAAGAGTCATATGACATGCATGCAACTCCTGCAACATCATCTCTTGTAGATATGCATCATTTCAAACGACTACTAGTACTTGATGCGAGCCATCATATATACCAAGTAAGACTGAAAATTTACCAACTCATCGATGCTAAAGTGTTTCGTAGATGAAAATACGCCTGACTTGCGATGTGTTGCGAGGGCAAGCTTTACTTGATGCTCTGCCAAGCCACTATAGGGTGGGGCGGAGCACGTGCATCCTATTTCTTAATAGGGTCCTTAATAATCGCGTACAAATGAGCTTCAGGGCGGGCGTCTTTATAGTGGCTTCATAGCGCCTATATTATATAAGATGACGCACGTGGGCGTAGGACGACCGGGCAGTACCGAAAACGGTTTTCGGAAAACCACTATGAATAATAGTTGGTGTGAACATCCTCTTTATATGGCACTGTAGTATGGCTGCGAAGTATGTGAAGAGTACGCTGTGAAGGTGTGAGGCAAACCTCACACAAAGCCTTTGGTTCTGGTGCGTTGCAGCACATGAAACGCTGTACGCAAGATGAGGGGTTAGACTTGTATCTCTCGGCTTCTTGACATACAATGGCCAATTGAGGCGGAAAAGCTGAAAGGGATTAGCATATGCATGCTTCGTCACTGTGCAGTGCGCACGCGTGAAATCCCTTTCGAGTGTGGAAATAACCTGAGCAAATTCCTATGACTTCTTTATTCCACGTTTCCCATAATAAATAGCGTGAAGTTGCTGTGCGACGGATTGTGAGCGCCCAGCGTTTGTTTGCAGCCAATTCGAAGCGCTGAGCTCATGAGCTGATCAGCCTTTTACGAGCCGTAGATAACGAGATTGAGCGCAGACTGCAAGTGTCAACAACCTGTGAATCCTTTTTGCAACGCTCGCTAGTAGTCATCCAAGTCTCGTAGTGAAGCCGCGCTTTGCATTTCGTGTGTATGAAGCAGATGAAGTAGGATAATTGAAGTGATCCCAGAGCAAACTCGCAGGGACATACAACAACGCCGGTGAGAGTGAGCCGACCCTAGGATCGGCGTAGAAGGTTTTAAACTCTTGGGGGAGCCAAGTTGGCATCGAGAGGGTCGTTGATGGACGAATCGAATGTGCTCCCCTTCATCATATCATGCTCAGCACTGCCGCGGACCTGAGACTGGCAGCAGCGTATTCCCAGCGGTCGAAGAGGGTGAGCGTGCCGAGTGCTTCAGAGCTGCGAATTTACGGTTTGCTTCACTTGTGTCGCACGAAGCAATCGGTTTGAAGGAATGGAAAGATGATCCTTTCCATCATTTTCAGCAGAGTGTTCAAATCTGAAGATGTGTCTGAAGGAAAGTTATTCGTAACAGATATCGTAGGATATCGACTCCTCAAAGGACGCCTTCTTAATGCCCGATCAGAAGCTGTTGCAGTCGCGGCTCAACTTTGTCACTTTGGCTGGCAGCTGCAGGCGGTCAAAATTTCCAATATACCTGCGTTCACAGCATCGATCCCATGTCAGTAGTCAATAGCTGGCATGTGACCTGCTAAAGGTACTGCACTGTGGTGGTTGGTCAACGGTCTTACAGCACAATAGCCGCATACCCTGTAAAGAAGCCAGACGCAATCGAGCTCAGCTTTGGAGGCAGGCTGCTTTGGAAGCAGAAACTCTGCATCAGTGACTCACGAATTTGGCATTCTGTTTGCAGCTCCAATTGGGATGGGTAGGCTACACAGTGAACGTAGCTAACCATTAGCTAGTCTCGCTCGGTTTGCAGCACCCTTAGCCATCTGACAGGGCGGTGTTGCATGATTCTGCTGGTGGTGTACGATGACCTGTCGTCGCCATACTTGTCGCAGTGACGTTTGCAAGTGATCATGGGTGCGCCACAATCTTCCCTACACATGGAAAACTCGAGGACGTACAAGTGGCAGCATCACTCTGGCTGCAAGCGTCGTTCGAAGATCAATGTCGACACTCTCGCGAGAAGCGATCAGCGAGAACTCGCTGCCAGAAATCCAGGGCCTCAAGTGATACCTCACAGCGAGGAAGCTGTCATTGATGGCCTCCGCTGCACTGAACTGTGCTGGGTTCTCGACAGTATGTTCGCGATGGAATAAGTTTGTGGGCTGTGTAGAGGTACTGTAGCCGTCAGACCGGTCAAATGGGGACTGAGGACCTTGGTGGTGTGTCTATGCCGTGGTGTGATGCACCGGCGTTCTTCTTGTCACTCAGGATGCGGCAGTGCTAGGATCTTCCAAGACGTTGCGGCGTGTGGGTGCTTGACAAGTGATGGTCGGGTGTCTTTTCAAAACTATTGAAGCGCCAAATTGGTCATCAGGCTTGTCACATGTGCACAGAAGAGTCGCGTCGCATGGAGGGTACACCACAGTCGGTCAGCACACACCCTGGCCTGCTGAGTATGCCGCCTAAAATCATTTCGAAGATTCTTGGCAAGATTAGTAATGTAGACCTACTGCAGGTGCTCGCTGTTGCTGTCCTCTGAACATTGGTATGATTGCACGATGCCTGCTGGTTGTTTGCGGGTGATGTTCCGACACTGAGCTCCGTCGTGCATATCTTCCCAAGATTCTGACGACTTGACGACTCGAAAGGAACAGTGTGATGATTACATAGTCACGTTTCGTAATCCTCTCGCGCTGTTAGCGAGTGACAAGGTCGCTTGAGAGATGGTGTCTAGTAATGCAGTGTGATTGCATGCGTCTGTCACGTCAGACCTCATGGAAATGTCAACCTTTGCTATGCAAAAAATTCATGCTACGCTGGAAACTTGAAAAAGGGAAACAAACACGAAGAAACAAAGCAAACAAACAAACATGACGAGCCATAGAGTATTTCTCAATTACATACAGACCCGACTGATATGTCACATTTCGTATGAAATGATGTCGGAACTGATATTGATACTCTAAGATCAATTTGGCCCTCGGAATTTTATTGGCGGAGAAGTTGAAGCGAGCACGCGGGCATTGAAGTGTCGGCATTCGTCTCTTATGCATCCGTGTTCATCAGAGCCCAGTGCTGGAATCTTCGTACACCTGTAATGTCAAGTCTCCTCTGCTCTTTTCGCAGAAAGTACAGAGGGTGTGCATGCAACTGAGGCAAATGCTGAGAGATCCATCACCAAGCTTGTATCAAGTGCTGACGATTCAAGCTGCTTCAAATGATCAAACTGTGGAAAGGTTTGTGGAGCTGTCGAAGTGGCTCTCACAGCGTGCTGCAGGTCAGATAAATCAGAAACGAAGCCTTCAATCAAATTTCAATACCTTAAAAGTGATTTTACTGTAAAGATGCTGCACATGTGTTTTTGGGGTGTGTGTGTGTGTGTGTGTGTGTGTGTGTGTGTGTGTGTGTGTGTGTGTGTGTGTGTGTGTGTGTGTGTG
>JAULKR010029447.1:0-12421 GCA_032356305.1 Prasiola linearis | reverse complement strand
TTGGCCCAGCGCGGTGCTATTATCGGCTGTGGCCTGGGCGTTCACTCCCAGCGCAACCGAAGAGAGCGCTGCATCGGAGCCAACCCCGATAGCAACGGCGTTTGTATTGGATGTTTCTGCAAGTACACCAATTGCAATTGAAAAGATGCCGTTCGAAACCGCGCCGTCGCCGATAGCAACAGATACTGCTCCATTGGCGCTGCTGTCATGGCCAATTGATATCGTGTTGTTCGCTGCGCCATATGCCCCCGAGCCCATCGCGATCGAATCTTCGCCATCCGCCACTGCATCGGCACCAATCGCAATTGCATAATCTGCCGTGGCGCGGGCACCGCTAATATCAGCATCGCCGGTATCGGCGCCAATCGCAGTCGAGGAGACACCTGTGGCTCTGGAGTATGTGCCTACTGCGATGGCGTCCGCGCCGAGCGCATCAGCGCTAAGCCCCACCGCCGTCGCATCCGTACCAGTGGCGTCGGAATATGCGCCTATTGCAGTGCCGCCAAACGCACCGCTGGCATCGGATGCATAACCGACAGCCGTGTTTGTACTGGTATTACCGCTGGCATTGGCGAGGCCGCCCAGCGCTGTATTGCCGCCGGTAGCGCCGGTCGCATCAGCGTTCAGACCGCAAGCCAGGTTGCCGTTAACGCCGCCGGAATCTGCGCCGCCATCGGTATCGACATTGCTGTCGGCGTCGCCGTCGTTATTGGTGTCGAGCAGGCAATCGTCGGCCCGCGCTTCGCTGGTGGGCAGTATCATTGTGGCCGTGGCAAGTCCGGCGGCACCGGCCATCATCAATGCGCGGTTCGAAACTTTGATATACAACATTGCAATTCTCCCTGTGTTTTGACGTGCGAGCAATTGCAGGGGCGACATGTGCGTGTCATACCCCAACAGGGTGACTGGGATGGGTCCCGCGATATGAGTGCAATGAACGGCCAAGTTGACCGCGAGCTGGACATGGAGATTGTCTCCGCGTCTTGGCTGTCGCTTAGCGAATCCCATGGATACGACCGGATGGTCGAAATGTGGGATCGAAAATTACGCACATCCGGCAAGCAGGAAAAAATGTCAGTCGCTGACCGGATTTTACTGCGTCATCTATCCGGCATCAGTGATTTGCTGGACGGGCGCACCGATTTGGAATCGCATGATCGGCTTCAGGAGGCTGTTGAAGCAACGAGTTCGCCTACGATTGTGCTCTCACCAGAAGGACGGATTGTTACACGGGGCGAAACGGCCGCGGCATTCTTTGGTGTCGAACAGGGCGAGTTTGCCGGGACCAGTTGGCTGCGCGACGATTCCATGCATGACTTCGAAACGGTTCGGCGGGCAGTGCATGGCGGCGGGAACGCCAATTATGCCATTGTGCGGATCGTCGGCGTCGATGGACAGGATGCAATCGCCGAGGTCTACAATATTAAAGCGGCGCAGCATGAAAAAGCGTTTACCGTAGTAAGATCGCTGGAACTCGAGTGGGGACCAGACATTGAATCCCGTCTCGAGCAGGCTTTTGGACTGACGGAGGCAGAGGTCGATATCTGTCGGCTGATGCTGGTGCACCGCGATGTGGAACGGATTGCCCAAGCACGCGACGTATCTCGGGAAACCGTCAGGACGCAGCTCAAACGCGTGTTCGTGAAGACGGAAGTTCGCTCGAAGGCCGAGCTTGTGCACCTCGTTGGCCTGATATCGGCCCGCGTTTCCCAAGAACGCGAAAAGTCCGACCTCGCATGGGCAGATCCGCTAGGCAATGAGGCTAAGATCAAGCGCGCCAATGGCCGGGAATTGGCTTATACTTGGACGGGCGCTGAAAATGGCAGACCAGTGTTATTCTTGCATGGCGAAATACCTTATTTCGTGCTGCCGCAGAGTACTCGTAAACTGCTGGCTGATGCGGATATCAAGCTCATCTGCATGTCTACGCCAGGTCACGGCAGCAGCGATCCGCCGACACTCGACGATCAGTTGGAGGACGGCTGCAATGCGGTGTTCGAACTCTGTGACCATTTGGGCTTAACAAGGATTCCGGGTGTAGCATCCTATAGCGGGCAGTTTTATCTTGCGCGCGCGGCAAGCCTCAGGCGCGACTTGTTCTCGTCGCTGCTGAGTATTGGCTTGCCATGGAACCTGACGGACGAGCGGTGGCGCAAGCTTGCTCTCAGTCAAAGGACCCTCGCGCGCCTAGCGCTGACCGCTCCCGACATCTTTAAATTTATGATGCGGATTGGGTATCGGCTTATGAAACGTGAAGGCCCTGATTTTTATCTCAACCGTGCATTTGGTGAAACAAAGGTCGACCGCGAAATCATCCTCAACCCGGAATTTCAACCGTTCTTGCGCGCTGCTTGCCGGCATTTGATGTGTCAAGGTTACGAAGCCTTCGTCCGTGAGCAAATCATGGTAGCGCGAAATCCGATGAGCGGTTGGTTTAAGGATATGCAGACACCGTTTCACTGGCTGGTTCCGGCAGATGCGGAGAATATCGACGCCGATGACATCGCCGCAGCGAGCGCACTAGGGCCGAATGTGACGGTGGAACTGGTCTCGGATACGGGCGAGCTCTTGCCGTATCAGCGTCCCGGCCTGTTTGTTGAGCGTCTCGAACAGCTTGCGAGCGGGCAGCAAGTGCGGGCGGCGGATGAACATGCTCTGGACGCGAACGACTGAAACGCATATTCAGCGCCTCGGCAAAATCGGGCGGTGAGCGAACATCCGGGCCGAAAGCCTCGCGGTTGAGCCTCAGCACAAGACGGCGCGAATTGCTACCGGTACCGGCGCGGGATTATACCCCGTGCGGGGTAGGCCTTTTCCGAACAAAGTCAGCCGAACGCTAGCGTCTTGATATGTTCGAGAAGCAACTCGGGACGTTCGTAAGGCAAAAAATAGCCCGCATCTGGAACACCCTCGGTCGTCGAACGCGCGTTTAGCGCGTTGAGTTTTGAGATAACGCGTGGGGTATATGTCCGGTCTTCGGTGCCTTGCAAATGATGCGCCGGGCACATGACGCCGGGCATCAATTTCTGAAAATCGATTGATGCCATACGGATTTCCCGCACCAGTTCGCGGGCGCTATATGTTTGCGTCAATCGGGCTGCATTGCGTATCAGAGGTGCAATCTGGGTGCTATCCATAGAATTGGCCGCTCGCCCACCGTATTGGTGATCCCAAGCAAAATGAAGATACCAATCAAGCCCCTTCTGGCGGGTCAGGCGCTGAGCTGCGGCGACGATCAACTCGGCCACTGCAGGCGCTGACCGGGCAAGGCGAAAGAGAGTCCGCTGCCCCGTCGCCAGCCGGCTCTGGTGCTCTCTGTCGAGCGGGTGCCACATACCGGATGTGAGGATGCGGCTGATCAGCTCCGGATGATTTGCAGCGGTTTTCATCAAAGGAAGCGCACCGCTGCTCAGGCCGATGCATGGTACTTTGCTCAACCCCAAAGCGTGCAGCAAGCAGTAGATCGCGTCCGCGTGATCGTCCAGAATATCATCGGAAGAACTTGGCCCGGAATTGCCGCACCCAGGGCGCGAGAGTGCAATCAGTTTGATGTTCGCTTCAGCCAGCCCGTTTTCGATAATCGGACCAAGGGCATAGCCCAACGTCAGCCCGTGAACGACCAGCACCGGACGGCCGTTTCGCGCGCCAGTCCAGCTATATGCCAATTGGCGTCCGTCCGGCCGCGTGATCACACGCTCATTATTCCACGGATCGTGCCAGCTATCCGCATCGGAAGTCAGGCCGTGGCTTGCCCGCGCGCTCAACAACGCCAGCATGCGGATCAAATCGACCTGCGACGCGGTTTCAGTTTTGGCTAGGATCTTCTTGATTTGCGTGCGCACAGTTTGGGTCGACGTTTCTCGCCGTTCGGCAATCTGCGCGCTATTACGCGTTTCGAACAGCAGCTGCGCCACTTCGCGTTCGGCGTCCGTCAAACCAAATGCCTCGGTCAGTTGCGCATCGACTTCTGGGGTCCAGACAATTTCAAGCGCCCGAACTGCAATATTGCGTTCGTCGCCTGACGAGCCATCGATCACATAGACTTCCGCTATTCCGGTTTCAGCGCCATCATTTGCAGTTCTGACGATGGCATGCCTGCGATTTGCACCATCTTGCGCGCTGCGGCGTACTGCAGCAAAATCTTCAGCTGATGCCGGATGGAGCCACTCCAACGTGTCGACTTGACCTTGGCGGCTAGCAAAGCGGTTTTTGGCTAACGCATTCGCAGCCACCACCACGCATGCCGGATTGAGCACCACGGCAGGTGCCGCGACCGAAGTGACTGCAACTTCTGCGGGGCTATCCGGCTGGGTCCGATCAAATCGGTCGATCAGTGCCTTGGCGGCGCCCAGATGCCTTGTCAGTCTGCGGTCCAGATAGAGCGATGGTACCCCCTCTTGCGCGCTTTCGGAGATCTTGCGTTCCCATGCCATGACCATCGTATCGAATGCGGCGGCGTCGCTGATGCTGCGGTAAGTGGCGGCGACGATATCCATATCGGCCGCCATATCGTCGATGCCACCATCAGGCCCTCCTGCCGCATTATCGTCAGGCGCTTCGTCTCTTCCCATGGCTTGCAATATGCCCCTCGGCCTCACTGTGTCGAACCTTCGCGGTTTATGGCGAAGAGGCAAGCATAAAGCGCGAGGCCGAAGGAGTTAAGCTGGCTTACAGGCCCATCAAAATCCGAATGTAGCCGCGACGCGGCCCCCCACACGGTCATCACCAGAATTGCCGGTTACGCCTGCGGATAGATAGACACTATCGGTCACACGGCCCGTTAGCCGTCCTGCATAGCCTTGTTCGCCGCCATAGGTTGCAGCGGCAACCGTCAGCGACAGAGCCTTGCCAGGCACGATCGTATTGCTGCCCAGCGCCATTGCCGATGCAATGCCGCCTTCGAGGCCTTCCATCCGCAGATCGAAGTTGTTGAGACGGCTGTCGATACTGTCGACACGTCCCTGCAGTGTAGCGAACTGGGCATCCGATACGGCGGCCAGACCCTGCATAGCCACGCGGACATTGCTGACCTCTGCTGATGTGGCGGCCTGCTGGCGGCCCAGCGTACCGTTGGCATCGACTGTGACCACATCGACCGGACCGACCTGTGCGGCCGTGCTAGCAGTTACGTCGCCGATCCGGACCGAGCTACCATCTCCGCCCAGCGTAACCTGATCCGCCGCGGTCGAAGCGGCTTCGAAGCCGATTGCAACCGACCTGCCATGGGTAACCTCGGCGAAGGAACCGATGGCAACGCCTTGGCTACCCGATGCAGCCACGGTGGAGTCCAACCCGATAGCTACCGAACCAAAAGCAAAGGCTTCTGAACGTTCGCCGACCGCAGTCGACTTAACCGCAGTTGCTCGAGCGGATGAACCCACGGCGGTCGACTTGCGATTACTTGCACCAGCTTGGAAACCAAAGGACGACGCCTCCTGCCCGCTAGCAAAAGATGCCGAGCCAGCAGCCGAGCTGTCCAAGCCGGTTGCCTGCACGCCCACGCCTAGCGCCATCGAACGATCCATAGTCGCGCCGGAATCTGCGCCAAGTGCAATTGCGGCAATACCTGTGGCTTGCGCGCCCAGCGCATCCCCATCGCTGCCGTCACCGCCAATCGCGATGGAGGATACTCCCGTTGATTGGGCCAATGCTCCAAGTGCTAGCGCGTTCGCTCCGGTCGATGTCGCAGCGGTGCCCAATGCAATCGAATTGCCGCCATTGGAAATGGTCCTGCTGCCATTATCAGAGCCGCTAACTACGCCTGTCGAAGCGCCGATGGCTATGTTGCCGCCGGTCTGACCTGCGCCACTCGAAGTGCTTGAGCGGGCACCGATGGCTATGCCGCCATTTCCCGCCCCGACACTGTTGGAACCGCTCGCAACGCTGCGCCAACCCGATGCTGTGCTGGTAAACCCGATTGCATTGCTGTTGTCGCCCAGAGCTTTGGCTGAGGCACCAACTGCGGTACTTTCGGTTCCGCTAGCCAAGCTATTGTGGCCAGTTGCGACGCCACTGCTTCCGCTTGCTTCGCTTTGATACCCTGCCGCCGTTGAGTAGAATCCCGAGGCTTCGCTTGATGATCCCAAAGCAGTGCCGACAAATCCGGTTGCTTGACTGTATGAGCCGATGGCCGTGCTATTCAGCGTAGTCGCCGCGCTACCATATCCGCTGGCGGTACTGCCTACCCCGCTTGCAAGAGCATCAGTGCCGAGAGCCGTTGCACGGGCCTGTGTCGCCTGAGCGCCGAGCCCGTTTGCATCTGTACCGTCTCCGCCGATTGCGATTGCATATTCCGCAGATGAGGATGCAGAAGCTCCGACGGCTAGCGATTGTATGCCGGTGGCACTGGCGGCCGCGCCAACGGCCGTTGACCCAATAGCGTCTGCAAAGGCGATTCCTCCAACAGCAGTGGCATCATACGCTGAGGCTGACGAGGCATACCCTAGCGCGGATGAAAACTCACCCGAGGCCCAACCGCCGTAGCCGAAGGCCGCGCTTCTATCACCTGATGCGATGGTGAACCCGCCAACAGCGGTGGTGAATTCGTTGCTCGATACAGCGCCTTCGCCAAATGCAATACTTGAGGCACCGCTAGCATTTGCCGCATTGCCGATGGCGTTGCTCGATGTTCCGCCAGCATCCGCGTTCGCTCCAAGAGCGACGCTTGAATCTCCACTTGCTTCAGAAAAGCCACCGACTGCCACGGCTGACAGTGTCGTAGATTGTGCACCTGATCCGATAGCGACGCCAAAGCTACCTATTGCGGAACTGTTTGCGCCGATGGCGCTGCTGTTAAAACCGGCAGCAGAGCTGAGCCGCCCAATCGCCAAACTACCTTGGCCAGCAGCAGAACTGAACAGACCGATGGCTACGCCGCTTGATCCGCTTGCATCGCTGCTGGAACCGATCGCAATAGTATCATCTTCGCTAGCAGAGCTAAATTTGCCGAGCGCGATACTGGCCCCTCCAGCTGCGTCGGGATTAGAGCCGATGGCGATTGATGCCGATCCGGGTGCATCTGCCCCCGAACCACAAGCGACCGAACTTGATCCCGTTCCCATAGAGCCGCCGGTTCCCGAGCTGTTAAGTACGCATTCGTCGGCTTTGGCTTCGTGCGGTGTAAAGGCCATTGCGAGTATGGCGGTTCCAGCGAAGAGTGCAGTGTTTTTCATTGATGTTCCCCAAAAATGCCGCGCGATACTTCGTTTTGACGAAGCGCGGCAATGTATGGAAATGGGCCTAGACGGACGCCGGAACCGGCGCTTACCCCAAACGGTGTAAGCGGAAAATTTTTAGCTTGGGGCGTGGTTTAGGCGAGGGTGCCAGTGCGGCGGAAGTGACTTACTGCCATTTCCGCAATGCGCTCTGGGACTTGATAAAAGTTGAGGTCGCCAGCGCCGTCCAGCCGCTCGCAGGATATATGATCTTGGCCCGCAAAAAACGCCTTGAATCCGGCAAATTCGAACATGGAATCGTGTTCCGGCACGGCGAACAGGACGGGAATATCGGATGTGGCCAACTGGCCGACCCAGGGTGCGTGAACCTGCTGCAGCTCCCTCACGAACACGGCTGGCCCCTGACACAGCAGATGCAATGCCGCCTGATTGATCAGCGTGCGGTTTTCGCGGCTCGCAAGGAATTCCATATCCACGTCGATCTTGCCCAGCAGCCGGTTTAGATACCAGTCGATACCCTGCTTGCGAATGCTGCGATATCCGATCCGCACCAGCAGCTCCATCATGCGTGGATAGCGGATGGCCAGATCGAATATAATCCTTTGATGTGTCGGTAAATTGCGAGTGGCTGGTAGCTCTTTGGACCACAGATAGCTGCCGACAAAGATCGCGCCGATCAGGCCGGTTTGCTGCTGCGATGCGCGTAAAAGGCCGACCAAACCGCTGCTGGTAGCGATGACCGGAACGTTGTTCATTCCCAAAGCGTCACACAATGAAATGATCGCATAGGCATGTTCGTCCGCGACGCCCATCGCAGGATCATATTCGCTGTGGCCGAAGCCGGGCCGCGACATCACAATCACTTTCAGCCCAGCGCTGCGGAATATCTCGTCAGCCTCTGGCGGGAATATATGCGCGATAGATTGGCCGTGCACAGCCAATATCGGGCGGCCGTGTTCAGCGCCCTGCCAGCTATAGGCCAGCTTCAAACCGTCCGGCCGCTCGATAATCTGTTCGCGCCCCAGCGGGTCCGACCACTCCGCCAAACTCGAATTTTTATTGGCAGCGGCGCGCGCTGTCAGCAGCGATAGCAATTGCAGCAGATCGGCGCGATTGCCGGTCTCCGTCTTCGCATAAATTGTTTTAAGCTGTGTACTGACCGTGGCTGTCGAGGTGCCGCGCTGGGCTGCCATTTCAGCCAAGTTACGGGTTTCGAAGAACGACCGCGCAATAGCGCGTTCCGCTTCGGTCAGCGCAAAGGCTTCTTCCAGCTGGCGATCGACGGTTTCGGTCCATGGGATATCCAGCGCGCGCAGCGCGACAAAGCCCGCATTGCGGATTGGCGAGTGGATAATCAGCGCCTCGGCAAAATCGGGCGGCGAGCGAACATCCGGGCCAAATGCCTCGCGGTTGAGCCTCAGCACAAGGCGGTTCGCGTTGCTGCCGTTGCTGGCGCGGGCAGTGAATCGCGCGAATTCAGCGCGCGAGCGTTCATCGATAAAGTCCGATGAGAATGTTTGGCCGGGACGCAGGCAGAAAAGCTGTTCGCCCGCTGTGTTGGCCAGTATCAGAGCGCTGCGGTGATCCAGTATGACAGCGGATGTGGGAACTTCCTCGACGGCCCGCTCAAGCGGATCGTTCGACGTTGCTGCTCCGTCTTCGTCCAGCAATTTTTCTATGTGGCCCAGCTGGCCATCGATTATCGGATCGGGCGTGTCGCCGCTTGCCGCAGGTCGCTCGACATAACGGCGGTGAACGGCATCGACCATCGCGTCAAAAGCATTGAGGTCGCCGATCGCCCGGTAAAGCGTGGCAATCAGCTCAATATCGAGAGCGCGCTCATCATCGCTTATGTCCGGTCCGGGCGGGTATTGCATAACATCTGATTAGGTCGATTCAGACGCTCTGCCAAGCTGCTAGCATCGCAGGTTTATACAGTGAGCAATGGCTGGCTGACGAGGGAGGGGTGGGCGGTTGCTCGCCGACCCCTCTCGCATCTGCCCTTATTGTTTAAAACTCGCCCGCGACACCTGCCCGCAGTGCAGTGTTATCGCCGCCGCCATAGGACACACCCGCAGTCAGGCCGAAGCCTTGCGAAAAGCGGTGGGTCAGTCCGGCCGATACGCCCATCTCGCCGCGGTAATATGCGACATTGGAAGCATAACTTGTCTTGCCATCGGCGCTGGGGAAATGCGGCGCGGACATAGCGGCAACAGCAGCAATACCCTGCCGGCTTTCTTTGCGCATCGTGCTGTTCAGATCAAACAAGGTGTCAACCCGCCCTTCAAGATTGGCGAACTGCTGGTCGGATACGGCGGCAAGCCCCTGCATAGCCACGCGAACATTGTTGACTTCAGCCACGGTCGCAGCCTGCTGGCGGCCCAGCGTGCCATTGGCATCGACTGTGACCACATCGACTGGTCCAACCTGTGCAGCGGTGGAGGCCGTGATGTCACCGATGCGAACCGAAGAGCCATCCCCGCCGAGCGTAACCTGATCTGCGGCAGTCGATGCGGCCTCAAATCCAATTGCAACCGAGCGTCCATGGGTGACTTCGGCGAAGGAGCCAATGGCGACACCTTGGCTACCGGATGCAGCAACAGTGGAATCCAGCCCGATGGCCACCGAGCCAAAGGCAAAGGCCTCGGAGCGCTCGCCCACTGCAGTGGATTTAACCGCCGTTGCCCGCGCCGATGAGCCGACCGCAGTTGATTTGCGATTGCTCGCGCCAGCTTGGAAGCCGAAGGATGACGCTTCCTGCCCGCTAGCGAAAGATGCAGAGCCTGCCGCAGAACTGTCCAAGCCGGTTGCCTGCACGCCCACGCCTAGCGCCATTGCACGATCCATAGTCGCGTCCGCATCCGCCCCAAGCGCAATCGCGGCAATACCTGTGGCCTGCGCGCCAAGCGCGTCTCCATCCGTTCCATCACCGCCGATGGCGATAGAGCCTGCGCTAGTTGCAAACGTATCCGCACCCAATGCAATCGCGAATTCCGCAGTTGCTTGCGCTCCCATATTGTTGTTCTCGCTATCACCGCCAATGGCGATGGAGTTGTTGCCCGTTGCGTCGCTCGAACTGCCGATGGCGATCGCGTCAAAGCCACTTGCATAAGCTCCATCGGCCAGCAAACTACCTCCGCCGATTGCAACCGAGCGTGAGCCTGTCGCATTGGCTGCCGTGGTTGCCGATTCGCCAGCACCGATAGCAGTCGAATAGAAGGCTGTTGCTTGTGAAAATGCACCGACCGCAGTTGCCTGTGTCGATCCGGCTAAGCTTTCTCTACCAACGGCCAGAGTGTTTTGGCCCGAGGTGACGGCATTCGCTCCAAACGCAGACGAGCCGATAAATGCGGCAATAGAGTCTGCGCCTACCGCAGTCGTCCAAGTCTGGGTGGCTAGCGCATCCTTGCCGATTGCGATGCTATCGCCGCCCGACGCTCGAGAGTCTGTCCCGATGGCGATCGCAAAACTGTCATTTGCGTATGCCCCTTTTCCATCGCCATCGAAATCACTACCAATCGCGATTGCGCCCCAATCGTCTGCGACAGCATCATAACCAACCGAAACTGCCAAGCGCTGGTTTGACGTGGCACCTTGCCCGATAGCGATGGCTCTGATATCACTGGCGAATGCCCCTGATCCAAGGGCAACTGCACCTTCATCGATTGCAGAGGCGTCAGCACCAAACGCAACCGAGTGAACACCGGATGCCAATGCCCCGACTGTGCCCGCATCATCGCTGTCCGTGCCTACAGCAACGGCATAATCCCCAAGAGCGTCACTTCCGCTGCCCACTGCAGTTGCGCGCAGTCCGGTGGCCTCGGTGTTCTGGCCCAGCGCGGTGCTATTATCGGCTGTGGCCTGCGCGTTCACTCCCAGCGCAACCGAAGAGAGCGCTGCATCGGAGCCAACCCCGATAGCAACAGCGTTTGTATTGGATGTTTCTGCAAGTACACCAATTGCAATTGAAAAGATGCCGTTCGAAACTGCGCCGTCGCCGATAGAAACAGATACTGCTCCATTGGCGCTGCTGTCATGGCCAATTGCTACCGTGTTGTTCGCTGCGCCATGTGCCCCGGAGCCCATCGCGATCGAATCTTCGCCATCCGCCACCGCATCGGCGCCAATCGCAATCGCATAATCTGCCGTAGCGCGGGCACCGTTGATATCAGCATCGCCGGCATCGCCACCAATCGCAGTCGAGGAGACACCTGTGGCTCTGGAAAATGTGCCCACTGCGATGGCGTCGGCACCAAGCGCATCAGCGTAAAGTCCCAAAGCCGTCGCATCCGTACCAGTGGCGTCGGAATATGCGCCTACTGCAGTGCCGCCAAATGCACCGCTGGCATCGGATGCATAGCCGACAGCCGTGTTGGTATTTGTGTCACCGCTGGCATTGGCGAGGCCGCCCAGTGCTGTGTTGCCGCCAGTGGTGCCGGTCGCATCAGCGTTCAGACCGCAGGCCAGATTGCCGTTTATGCCGCCGGAATCAGCGCCGCCATCAGTATCGACATTGCTGTCGGCATTGCCGTCGTTATTGGTGTCTAGCAAGCAATCGTCCGCTCGCACTTCGCTGGTGGGCAGCATCATTGTGGCTGCAGCAAGTCCGGCGGCGCCGGCCATCATCAATGCGCGGTTCGAAACTTTGACATACGACATTTCAATTCTCCCTGTGTTTTGATGCGGGAGCAATTGCAGGGGCGGCATACGCGTGTCATACCCCAACAGGGTGACTGGGGTGGGTCCCGCGATATGAGCGCAATGAACGGCCAAGTAGACCGCGAGCTGGACATGGAGATTGTCTCCGCGTCCTGGCTGTCGCTTAGCGAATCTCATGGATATGACCGGATGGTCGAAATGTGGGATCGCAAATTACGTGCATCCGGTGAGCAGGAAAAAATGACGGTCGCTGACCGGATTTTACTGCGCCACCTGTCAGGCATAAGTGATCTGCTGGACGGGCGTGCCGATTTGGAATCGCGTGACCGGCTTCAGGAGGCAGTCGAAGCAATGAGTTCGCCTACGATTGTGCTCTCACCAGAAGGAAGGATCGTCACACGGGGCGAAACAGCCGCGGCATTCTTCGGTGTTGAACAGGGCGAGTTTGCTGGTACCAGTTGGCTGCGCGACGATTCCATGTATGATTTCGAAACGGTCCGGCGGGCAGTGCATGGCGGCGGGAACGCCAATTACGCCATTGTGCGGATCGTGGGCGTCGATGGGCAGGATGCAATCGCCGAGGTCTA
>JAULKR010029336.1:0-12422 GCA_032356305.1 Prasiola linearis | reverse complement strand
GACGTCACTGCCGAGGTGATCGACCTGGCCGCCTCCGACGATCAGCTGTTCGTCGCCATCGGCGGCCCGGGCGGCCGTGCCGCCGCCTTCGACCGCGCCACCGGCAACGAGCAGTGGACGATCGAGAGCGACGGGAACTTCCAGGCCGTGGACGTGGACGAGGGGCGGTACGTGTACTTCGGCGGGCACTACGAAATCGTCGAGGGCAACTCGGACGCGGACCGCATGACCCGCCACGACAAGCGCACCGGCGAGATGGACGTGTCGTGGCTTCCCAAGGTCAACGGCATCCGGTCGATCAACGCCCTAGACGTGAGACCGGACGGCCTGTACACCGGCGGCGATTTCACCAGGATCGACCTCGAGCCGCGCGAAGGGTTCGCCATCCTTCCGGGGCTGACCGAATAGCGCGGACGGTTTCCCGCTCCACCCGAGGGACCGGTTCCCGAAGCGGTGCACGTCCTGCCGGTCTCGCGCTCGGCGGCAAGCCGGAGCGCGCAGCACCGTCAGGGGCGATCGAGCCGGACGCCGTACACCTCGCCGCGGAAGGCATCGTTCGTGTCGAGCTCCTGGTCCGGGCACATCGGCTTGTTGCCGATGGCGACGTTCCCGCCGAACGCCTCCGGCGTACCGCACTCGCCGGCCCGCGGAGCCACGGCGCCGAAGCCGCTGGGCAGCGACTTCGCTACCCGGAAGACGTCTACGCCACGCGTCGTGTCGGTCAGTTCGACCCTCAGTTCGTTCGCCTCGCGGTCGAGCGTGCAACGGCCTTCCAGGGTGTCCCCGTCCAGTACCCAGGCATGACTCATCGCGATCTGGGCGGCCGCCTTCGGGGTGTCGGCCTTGTCGTCGTTGAAGAGGCACTGGAAGAACAGGCGCTCGGACCGGTTCTTGCGGATCTGCAGCTTCCACTGCCCTCCGGCGTTGTTGAAGCGACCCTTCTGCACCAGGTTCCACGTCTGGTCGGGCCCGAGAGCCTCGGCGTCCAGGGCCGATCGATCGATCGCGAACTCCACGGTCACCGCGAGCGATCCGGCACCCGGGTTGAAGTCGGTGTGGCGCGCACCGTCGATCAGGACGATGCTGTCGCGCCGGCCGTTGAACCGGGCCCGTGACCCGTCGCGATCCACCTCGCCGTCGTCACTCGCACCGGTGGAGTACCCGATCCGGCCGTCGCTGCGCCGGGGTTCGGTCGACCCGTCCCGATCGTGAGGGATCCGCGTGTCGGTCACCGGACCCCCGGCCCGATCGAAGGTCCACCGGGCAATGGTGTCCGGCGCCGCGCCGGCACCGGCCGACAGCGCGAACCCCGTCAGCAGGATCGCCCCGGCGGCGAGACGCGCCGGGAAAGGCGAGCCCCTCACGGCAGGGCCCGCCGCCGACGACGGTGGAGGAGGCCTGTCGACATGTGGTATCCGATTGCGCTGTACCCGGTTCCGACCGCTACGGGGTCGGACCGGAGGTGTCCACCAGGACGTCGTAGTCGATCGTGCCGCTGTTGATCTTGACGGCTATCGACCACCGGCCGGCGGAGGCGGCCACCGCCGACATCGTGGCCGGTGATCCGCTGCCATCGGTAACGCTGTCGACCGAGCTGCGAGTCTCGTCGCGTAGGAACACCTTCACATCGGCGTCCGGGTTGTCCCAGAGCACCCGGGCATCGACCTGCTCGCCGGCGGCGACATCGAACCGGAACACCTGCCAGGAGCCGCTGGTGTCGCTTCCGCTGGCACTGAACTCGACGTCCGCCAGCGGTTCGGGCACGACGAAGTCGGTGGTGGTGTCCACCAGCACGTCGTACTCGATCGCACCGCTGTCGATCTTGACCGCGATCGACCACTCGCCGCCGGTCTGCGCGACCGTCGACAACGCGACCGGCGATCCCCCTCGATCGGTGTCGCTCTCGACCGAACGGCGGTTCTCGTCGCGCAGGAACACCTTCACCTCGGCATTCGGGTCGTCCCAGCTGACCCGCGCCTCGACCAGCTCGCCGGCGGCGACACCGAAGCGGAACACCTGCCACGCCCCGCTGCTCGCCGTGCCGCTGCTGGTGAAGTCGAAATCGGCGCGCGGCTCCGGCGGCGGCGGCGGGCCCTGATCGGGGTTCACCTGGACGGTGTAGGCGGTGCTGCCCTCCCGGAAGGAGATGGCGGCGGTGTAGGTGCCGCCGTCGCCGGCCGGTGCGCTCAGCCACTTCGGCGAGCCGGTCGCCGTGGTGTCGGAGTCGACCAGGTCGCCGTTCGCGTCGCGCAGGAAGAACCGGATCACCGCACCGGGGTTCTGCCAGGCCAGGCGCACCGTGACCGGCTCGCCGGGGGCGACCGGGAACTCGAACTTCTTGAACCGCCGTACCTCGGTGGAGCCGGAAGCCTCGAACTCGAACTGCGCATCGTCCGGGCCTTCGAAGACCACGCCTTCGGACAGGAACGCCAGGGCGGTGTTGTTCCAGTCCCGCCCGTCGACACCGGGACCGCTGATCGCCTGCAGGGTGCCCGGCACGACCGCGGCGCCCTCGATGGCGGCGCGGTAGAGGAAGCCGTTGGTGTAGCCGAAGTACAGGTAGCCGCCGACCACGTCCATGCCGCTGACGTCGCTCCACGGGACGCCGCCGCCCTGCTGCTCGGCGACGTGCTCCTCGTTGCCGAAGTACGGGCCGGCCGGGGTGAACGCGCGCCAGAGCAGGCGGGTATCGCCCTGGAGCGTGTAGTAGACCCGGCCCTGCTCGTAGTCGAAGAACATGCCGCCCAGCCTGGACAGCGCCCACTCGTTGCCGGTCAGGCCGAACAGGTTGACCCGCTCGGCCGGCTGGAACGTGCCGTCCTCGAGCTGGCTGGTCCACATCCGGCCGTCGCCGTCGGCGTGGAACAGCTGTCCACCGACGAACATGGCCCCGCGGGCGTTCGCGAAGCCCGCATCGAGCATCTGCATCGGTACGCCGAGCGTGGTGCCGTCGAACGCGCTGCCGTCCAGGGCGCCGCCCCGGGGGCTGACGACGGTGGTGGGCAGCACCGGTCCGGTGGGCCGGGCGATGGTGTCCGAGGTGATCGGCAGGAACTTGAGCCTGGCGTGCTCGCTGCCGTTGAGGAAGTTGGTGTCGTCACCGAGGTACAGGCCCTCGTCCTCGGCGATCATGGCGAACACGCCGACGCCGCGCGGGCTGCGGTCCGAACGCCAGTCCAGCAGCGTGAGCCCGTTGGTCGGGTCGAGGGCCGCCAGGCCGCGCCGCGGCACGGAGCCGGGGCCGGCGGTGCGACCGTCGCTGGTGGTGTCGTTGTTCAGCCAGCGGAAGTGCCCGCCGGCATAGATCGCGTGATCGGTGGCGACGACCTCGAACACGGAGTCGCCCCCGGTGTAGTTGACCCAGGTCGGCTGGACGTCGACATCGTTCAGGTCGTCGAAGTCGAACCTCACCACCGAGTCGCAGGCCGGCTCGGTGGGACGGTTGAAGAACCGCCACCCCGAGGAGCCTGCAACGAAATAGGAGTTGTCGGGTGCGATGTCGATGCCCCGGATGTACTGGGGGAACTTGCTCGCGGGGCACTGGACGTCGTAGACGTCGGTGTTCCAGGTCGACACGCGGGCCTGGCCGTCCAGCTCGATCAGCGCCAGGCGCGAGCGGCTCTGCGCATCGATGCTCAGGAAGTTGCCGATGACGACCATCAGCCGTCCGTCGGAGGTGACGTCGATGTCGTCCACACCCTGGACACCGGCGGTGCGGGTGGTCGATATCGTGCCGTCGAAGTCGAGGTTCAGACCCGGGGACACGGCACCCGAGGAGGTGTTCAGCGCGGCGAGGTTCTCGACCGGCGTCCGGCTGATGCTGGTGAAGGAGCCGCCGATGTAGAGCGTGTCGTCCAACCGCACCAGGGTGTTGATGCGCGCGTCGGGCCGGGCGCCGAAGCCTGCCACCCGGTCGCCGGCATCGTCGATCTTGACCAGTCCCCGGCGGTTGCCCTCGCCGTTGAGGCTGCTGAACGCGCCACCGGCGAACACGCCCCGGCCTTCGCCGGTGGTCTCGAGCGCCAGGACCTTGTTGTTCAGGACCGGGTCGAAGTCGCGGATGAGGTTGCCGGTGGACTTGCTGTAGGCGAACAGGTACGCCTGATCGACGATCTCGCCGTTGCGCGGTTCGCGGACCTGGGTGAAGGTGCCGCCCACGAAGACCGTGTCGCCGTCGACGGTGATGTCCTCGACGCGGCCGTCGACCACGCCCGGCGTGTCGAACGAGGCGAACTCGGACACCAGCGAGGTGTGGGTGGCGCCGATGTCGGCACGAGCTTCCTGGCCCGGGGCCAGCAAGGATGTCGCCAGCAGGCCCAACCACAGGACGGCGGTCATGGCGGTTCCGGGCCGGTGCGCGCGATCGGTGATCCGGCGCCGATCGGGCCTCGAATGGCGGGGCTTCGATGTCGGGTTCATGTGGCGAACCTCCTTGTTGATGGGTGGACTCGCGTACCGGACGTCCGGCGGTGCGAGTCGACCGTGGTCGGTATGCGGTGCGGATGGCCCGCGACACGCTCCGGATCGAATGTCCGCCGGAACGCTCGGTACCGGCGGGCGCCGCGCTGCGGCCATCCGTGCTGTCGGCGGGTGGCGAGCGACCCGGCCGACGGACCCTTTCGCGGGCCGTGGCGCTGATGTGGTGAAATCGTACACGCTTGGTCGGTACCGCTTTGTGACATACGGTGTCATTTTCGTGGCATGCGGTGCGTTCCAAATACCGGTTCCGGCATCGAAGGTGGCAGATCCCCCTTGATCGGCCGGAACAGCTCGCTCCTGATGCGTTTCAGGCCCTTCGCCGACGCGGTCGAACCGCGGAACCGGTCGTCCGCATCCGGTCTCGGTGCCGAATGCCCGGCGGTACCGGTAGCACCCGTCGGGGGAGATTGGCTACCGTTCGCCAGAACGGTTCATGCGGTTGCTCCACCATGTGCGAAAGTATTCATGTACGAGAATCGTGCATGGAATCCGGTGGCCGGCGCGGTACCGGGCGAGCCTGCAACGCCGGGGGCCCGACGATCGCTTCCGGGCGGTGCCAGGCCGTATCCCGCACGCGTGGCCCGACGCGTCGCGCAAGCCACCGACCGCCCGAACCGCCCTCCGGCCGATCGTGTGGCGGTACGTACCGTCCGCGCGACGAATACCGCGCGGCGGGGCACGCATGCGCAAAAGCGGCGATACTCCGTCTCGCTGCAACGTCCTGCCGGGAACTGCAACTACGGAAATTTGCAACCTTATGATAGGAAAAGAGTGATGGTGAAGGATTCAGCAGGCGCAGCCGCTCTTCTCGCCGTCGAGAGGGTGCTGGGCGGCGACCGTACGGAATTCAAGCTGGTCGATGGCGCGGTCGACGGTTCCGCCGAACGATTCGTGGTCCTTCCCGCGCGCGGCATGCCTCGCCTGCTGCTGCCCTTGCCGACACCCGCGATGCGGGCGGCACTCGGCAGCTTCGTGGGCCACCGGCCCTGGGTCGGTCTGGCATCGCCGCTCGTACGGGTCGCCGCCAGGGTGGGCGGCCCGCTCGGGATCGTCGGCCGGGAGCTCTCGCTGCAGTCCGAATCGGCCACCCGGTCGCCGTTGAGGGAACTGCTGGCATCGGTTCTGGGCCGGGACGATTTTCACCTCGCCCTGCGTCTCAGCTTCGGTCGCCCGAACGCCAAGACGGTCGTCGCGGCGATCTCCGCGACCGGCGACATCCTCTGCTTCGCCAAGATCGGATCCGAGACCATGACGGACGATCTCGTCGCCCACGAGAGCCGGATCCTGGAGCAGTTCGCAGGCACCGATTCACCCGTGCTGATGCCCCGCCGGCTGTACGCCGACCGCTGGGCCGGTGGCGGCAACGTGTTGATAACCGAACCGCTGCAGCTCGAGCCGCTTCCAAGGCATGCGCCCGGTGTCCACCGCGCCGCCGACGCCTTCGCGGCCGCCAGCCAGGTCTCGACCGCCACCTTGCGCGACAGCGACTACTGGCAGCGGATCGTCGGTCGGATCGCCGCGCTCGGCGAGGGCGGAGCACCCGGTGCAGGCATCGACGGCACCATCGAGAGGATCGAGACCGTGTGGGGCGGAACCCGCTTCGACTTCGGCGCAAGCCACGGCGACTGGTCCCGCGCCAACGTCGGGCTGGTCGAGGGCCGCGTCGCCGCGCTCGACTGGGAGCGTTGCACCGAACTCGCGCCACGCGGCATCGACATCGCGCACTTCGCCGTGCTCGAGACCTCGAGCCGTTCGCGTGGCCGATCGCTCGATATCGAGCGGGTTGCCGGCAGCACGCGGCGATACCTCGAGGAGGCGGACCGTCCGCCGGGCGATGCGAAGCCGCTGGTGCTGCTGGCCTTCCTGGAAATGGTCGTCCGGTTCATGACGGCGCAGCGGGCCGGATTGCGAACCACCGACTCCAAGTTCGAGCCTGCACTGCGAGCAGGGTTGCAAAACTGGTCCGCATGAGCGGACCGCCTGGAAAATGATGAAACTAGAGACTCTGCTCGATCGGGTGCCCACGGGGCTGCGTCAATCGGTACGGCGCAACGGCCGTCGGCTGCTGCTGGAGGCGTCCCTCGTGGCACGAAAGCGCGAGACCGATCGTCCCCCGCCCGACTTCGTCATCGCGGGGGCCCAGCGGTGCGGAACGACATCGCTGTTCCGGGCCCTCGCGAAGCACCCGGCGATGATGACGAACGTGCTCGATGCCAAGGGCGTGCACTACTTCGACACCGACTTCGACCGCGGCCTGCCGTGGTACCTGTCGCATTTCCCGAGCCGGTCGGAACGGGACGCCCACGCCGCCAGGGTCGGGCAGCCACCCGTCGTCGGCGAGGCGAGCCCGTACTACCTGTTCCACCCGGCGGGGGCGGAGCGCATGGCGCGCACGATTCCGGACACGAAGATCGTGGTCCTGCTGCGCAACCCGATCAAGCGCGCCATCTCGCACCACCTGCACATGGTCTGGGAGGGTCACGAGACGGTCGAGGACATCGACGAGGCACTGGATCTGGAAGCGACCCGCCTGAGCGGCATCGAGGAGCGACTGCTGGCCGATCCGTCGATGGTCTCGCGAGATCACCAGCACTACTCCTACATGGCACGCGGCCACTACGCCGAACAGCTCGAACGGCTGTTCGCCCATTTCGACCGCGACCGGGTGCTGGTGATGGCGACCGAGACGCTGACGGGCGACAGCCGGGCGAGCATGGAGAGGATCCAGCACTTTCTCGGGCTCGAACCCGATCCGGCGACCGATCTGGGCAAGCGCAACGCCAGCGCCAGGTTCGAGCCGCGGCCCGAGACCGTCGCGCGGCTGTCCGAGGAATTCGCCGCGTCGAACAAGCGGCTCGCCGATCTCGTCGATGTCGAGATTCCGTGGCTTTGACGCCGCCGCGTCGCCGCTGACGCCGCACGGGGGGGCGCCTGGCGGGCGGTCCCGTGGCCGGCCGGGTCGACCGGCTCGGCCCTGGGTCGGCCTGGGTCGGCCTGGGTCGGCCCTGGGTCGGTTCGAGCGCCTATCCGGAGGCGTTGATGTCGTACCCGTACTTCTTCATCAGCGGCAGGGTCAGGGCGGAGATCAGCCGCTGCTGACGCTTGGGCATCTTCTGGCGCCAGGCCTCGTCCGGACGAAGCGCGACCCAACCCGACTCGTGGCGCATCGGATTGCCCGCGATGGTGTGCGATGCACCCAGCTTGACGCCTTCGGGGCCGATGAAGGCGCTCAGATCGATGTCGTCGGAGGCGCCGATGACGGCGAGCGCTTCCCGCAGGTGCGTCTCGGGCTCGATGACCAGGTCCTCGTACTTCAACCGGATGCGGGGGGAGTTCGCCGAGACCGCGTGCATCTCCAGGTTGTAGGCCACGTACCGGGCCGCACCGCCGGCCACGTTGTAGCGGGGCATGTAGCGCGTGGTGTCGAGATCGTCCGTCATGTGGACCTGCTTCATCCACGAGTTCAGCGTGCCGCGCGGGTCGCGTACCAGATGGACGAAGCGGGGTGACAACCCTTCGGTGCGTTGCAGGATCGCACCGAACGAGGCGATCTTCGAGGAATCGACGATGACCCGTGCCCCCGATACCCGGCGGATGGACCGGTACAGCGGCAGCAGGAACTCCCCGTACTCGGCAACGGCCTGATCGGTACGTTTCCTGAAACCCGGCTTGACCAGGGCGGGCACGTGCCAGGGCTTGTCGGTGAGGGTGCGCAACCGCCGCAGCTGCGCAACGGAGACCGTGTCCCAGCCTCCGTAGGCCTCCTGGCCGACGGCCTGCCAGAAGTCGCAGGCACTGAACCGGCTGCCGCACCCGCACACCCGGTCCTCGACCAGGCCGCGCAGAACGATGTCCCTGACCTCGCCGACCGCCACGAATCCGGGCACTTCGGCGAGCATTCGGGTGAGCAACGTGCTGCCGCTACGCCCCCAGCCGCCGACGAAGGCGATCTCGACGTCCGTGGTGTCGACACCGCGTCCGGTGTGAGGGTCAGCAGGGTTCACGGGCATCTCGTTCCTGGATTGATGGGTCGGGTGGCGGCGGTGCGAGCGGCCCGACGTGCCCGGTCCGGTCTCGATCGGCGCGCGCGGCACACCGGCCGTGCACCCGCGTCGCACGCGCCGGCGGGAACGTCCCCGGAACGGCCGTCGCGGTGCACGACGGCCCCGGGATTCTCGTCGACCGGGGCCGTCGGTTCGTTCGGCAGGCTACTTCAGGGTGTCGGCCGGTTGGCGGAAAGGTTCAGCGGTCCTCGGCCTGCACGGCACGGTTGCTCCGCACCAGTTCCGCCGCGAACGGCTTCCGGCGCGGCTTCGGGCGCGGAGGGGCCTCCTCGCTGGGCACCGCCGTGCCGTTGTACATGGAATCGATGCCGAGGTTGACCGCACCTTCGTCGTTGCGGATGGCCATGATCTCCTGCGCGCTCAGCCTGACCCTCGGGTGCTGGACCTCGTCGGTGTCGGTGTAACCGTAGGCGCCCTGCGAATCGTGGTAGCCCTGGTGGCTGTAGTTCCCCGAGTAGGACGAGACCCTCTCGACATCGACCTGCGTCACCAGCACGCCCTCTATCGGGGCACCGACCCGTTGCAGGCGCGTGATGCCGCGGCGCACCAGGTTGATCGACGTCTTGTGCGACTTGACGACGTACACCACCGAGTCGGCCAGCCGGCTCAGGATCAGGGCATCGGACACCGCCTGGGTCGGCGCGGTGTCGATGACGATCCGGTCGTAGTACTGCCCGACCTCCTGGAGGATCCTGGCGAATCGCTTGGAGGACAGGAGCTCCAGCGGCTGGTTGGGGATCGGCCCGCAGGGCAGGATGTCGACATGACCGCCCATCTTGCCGCGCTTGATGCACTCCTGGGCGGTCGCGGTGTTCGCGATCAGGTTGCTCAGGCCCTTGCTGTTCTTGCGCAGGCCCACCGCCCTGGCGATGCTGGGCCGTCGCATGTCGCAATCCACCAGCAGCACGCGCTCCAGCTGGCCGAGGGAGTAGGCGATGTTCATCGCCGAGGTCGACTTGCCCTCGCCGCGCACGGACGAGGTGATGATGATGACCTTGCGCGGCGAGTTCTGATCGTTGAGCGTGAGCGCGGTGCGGATCGTGTTGACCGCCTCGGCGAACGTGCCGTCCTTGTCCTCGATCTTCCCGGGGCTGAGCGGCAGCGAGGTATTGCGCTTCATCAGGCCCGACTTGACCACCGGCAGGACACCGAGCAGCCCCAGGCCCAGCTTGGACTCGACGTCGTTGGTGCCCTTGATCGTGTCGTCCAGCGCCTCGCGCAGGAAGGCGATGAGCACCGAGATCAGCAGCGAGCCGAGGAACCCGGCCGCGACGATCATCTCCCGCTTCGGCTTGAAGGGCTCGACCGGTATCCGCGCCCGATCGCTGATCCGCGCGTTGGCGGTTTCCAGCCCGTCCTTCGAGGCCGCCTCGGTCATCCGGTTGAAGTACTGGGCGTAGACGCTCCGCTTGGTCTCCACCTCCTGCTGCAGCGCATCCAGCTCGAACTTCTTGTCGCCGATCAGCTGGATCTCCGAGCGGCCACTGGACAGCTTCGCGTTGATCGCGGTGACGCGCTGCTGTGCGAGCTGGTAGTCCTTGGCGATCGTGTCGGCCGCACGCTCGACGTGACGCGCAAGCGTCAACGCCAGCGAATCGAGCTCCGACTTCCGGTCCAGCACGAGGGGGTGGCGCTCGCCGTACCGGTTAAGCAGCTCGTCCAGCTGGCGCTGCACGCCGCCCTGTTCGGTGTTGGTCCGCTGCACAAGCGGGTCGGCCTGTATGGCGGGGATGGTCGCCAGCGCCTCCGGGTCGCCGCGGAACGCCCTCACGTCGTCGAACAGGTCGCGCGCCTCGGACAACCGGCTGCGCGCCTGGGCCAGCTCGGCGGTGTCGAGCAGCAGCTGCTGCTCGTTGAGCCTCCCGACGCTGCCCTGTATGTCGACCAGGTCGTTGTCGCGCTGGAACGTGATCAGCCGCTTCTGGGCCTCGTCGAGATCGCCCTTGAGGTCCCCGAGCCTCTCGGTCAACCAGCTGGACGCCGATGTCGTCAGCGCGAACTTCGCATCGAGGAAGTTCTGGATGAATTCCTCGCCCACCGTGTTGGCCACCAGCGTCGCCTTCACGGGATCGGCCGATGCGTAGCTGATGTTGACCAGCTTGGTGTTGCGCACCGGCGAGATCTTCAGCCGGTCCAGGAACGCGGAGATCACCTGTTCCTCGTGCAACGCCAGTCGCAGCTGTGCATCGTCGTCGCGTCCGGTGGTGGCGGACGCCATCGATGCGCCGTCCAGCCGTCGGGGTGCGATGTCCTCGTCCGCCGTCATGGCCCCTTCGGGCGCTGCCGGGCTGATCCAGTCGATGAGCGCGGACGGGGAGATCCTGTCGAGGATGCCGCCCATCGGCCCGCTTGCCGCGGACCCGTCCCGGGCGGCCGCCGATTCCCCGCCCGCCGTGCCGGCGAGCTCGGCGTCCTGCCACAGGACCAGGCGCTCGATCACCCGGTTCGCGAGCGCTCGCGAGCGCAGCAGCTGGAACTGGGTGTCGTCGTAGTCGGCGCTTTCCGAATCGTCTCCGTACAGCTCCTCGATCGATACCAGGTTCGCCTCCTGGTTCTCGAGCAGCATCGTCGCCGTCGCCCGATAGACCGGCGTGGCGGTGTACGCGTACCAAGCCGCGAGGCAGGTGATGACGGCGGTGAACAGCGCGATCGGTCGCAGGTACTTGCGCACCGTGAACAGGTATTGCTGTATCACGAGCTGATCGGAAGATGACTTGTCACCTCCGGTATTGCCGTACGCGTTGTTGCCCATTACCGGACCCGGATGGTTCATGAATTGAGATCCTGCTCGATGGAAGGAAGGTTTCCAGGATTTATCGGGAGCATCGGATACCCTGCTTGAACGACCGGGCGAAGGAGTGTTGCCGTACGGGCGCGAATGTCGATTGCATGTGGTGTCGTCCTTGGCGGGTATGGAACAGGCCGAAGTCTACTGCTGCGAATTGCGACTCGTTCGGACAGTCTTCACAGAGTCGGCACGACGCGGTTCCGGTTCGAGGCTCGGCTCGGGTCGTGCCGCGGGATGCCTCGAAACGCCTGAACGTCTCGCTCCGGCATGTTCGCGAACGACCGGCGGCACCGCTACTCGGTACTATCGGCAGATCGGGAGGGCGGGTGCAGCCTACCACCGGCGATGACCCTGCATTATCGTAATAAACCCGATGCCGAGGTGCATCCGGGACGCCCCGGCAGGCCCCGGGCGCCGCGCCGTGCGGCCGTCCGGGGGAGGCACTCTACCTTTGGCCAATCACGACATTTGTTCCGATCGCGCCCTCATCGGCATGGCGGCTGCCGGTGTGCCGGACCCGCTCTCACGCGTGCCCGCTTCGACGGGCCCGGGCGGCCTGGGCTGCGTGTGCGGTGGCTGCGGTGTGCAGGTCGGCCGAATCGTCGGAAACCCTTTCCGACCGCTCGATGATCTCCTGCACCGCCTTGCTCTCCTGAATGACCAGGTAGATCAGCACCGCGACGAACATGGCGTAGCTGGCATCGACATCCACCTCGATGAAGGTCATCTGGACCAGCAGCACGATCAGGCCGAAACACACGAAATACGGACGGGTGATGCTGTACCCGTTCCTGTTCAGCTTGTAGACGCCCTTCGTCATCGCGAGCATGCGCCGGTACAGGACGAACATGAAGGCCAGGAAGGCGACCAGCCCCACCGTCCCGAACTTGAAGAACATGCCCATGTAGGTGCTGTGGGAGCCGACCGGCACACTGAGATCGGGATGGTCCAGCTGGGTTCCGTGACCGATGACGATGGTGTCCAGCGACGATGTGGTCATTTCCCAGATCAGCATGTAGTTCAGGCCGCGGCCCTCGTTCGAGTGAGCCTTGTCGGTGAGCCTGGACTGGATGCCCTCGTTGAAGCCGGTC
>JAULKR010029225.1:0-12429 GCA_032356305.1 Prasiola linearis | reverse complement strand
ATCCAATCAAAGAGACCGCGCTGAATATTGTCAAGCCATGTTGTCGCTTGATCGCTCTTTTCAACCAGTGCATGTCTGTTTGTTCCAAGGTCAAGTCGATTTTGAAGGAATAGATTGATTTCTGGATCTTCCGAATCTGACATCACCTTTAGCCAATCTAATGTAGGACAGACTTTCAGAGTAGAAAATGTCTGTGCTACGCGGCCTGTAGGTTCATCTAAAGCCCAAAGGACAAGTCTAGTTTTTCTGCAATCCTCAGTATCTCCTTCTAAAGTTGGAATGATGCCAGCGTAGTTCTCGATGACCGAGTTTCGGTAGCCAGTATTTGTAGCCATATCAGCCCATTCACGTATCGTTTCGTTTAAGACCCAATGGCTGTTTGAGTTGACTGGGTTTTCTTTAATAGGATAGAATATCGGTGTTATTCCTTTTTGATTCCACTCCTCTTCTATTTCGTTGGGGTATCCTTCAAGTTCTTCAGATCCAACAAAAGCAAAAATTTCTCTAGTCTTCTCGCCAGCTCCTCTGTCAGCAGCGATAGTATCTGCAACGTATCTGAGAATAGGATCTTTAAGGCTATGACCAACAAAACATATGCTGTGGTTACTGATTAGGTCGCGCAAAAAGTTAGCAGCCCATTGTTCTGTCAAATAGGCCCTGCCAAAATCACCACTCGAGATAATAAGGTCATCATTCGCGTCCGTAGTGTCTTTCGCTTCTACTTTTCCATGAATATAGACGTGGCCAGTCCAAGCCCTCTTGGGCACTGGCATTGCAGGAGGAACATAGTTCTTTGGGGCATTATTTTCTATCCATCCAAGTTCATTGCTTGCGTCTGAAAAGAGACGATCATAGTTCGTTGTAACTATTCGTGAGTTAGCTGCAGTAGGTCCAGAAAGCTTTAATAGGTCTTTGTGGACGGTATCTTCCACAGCCTTAGGCTTTATATTTTCAATTTCTTTAGCCACGAGCTTTCGAACTCCAGCGCGTCCGTAAATAGAGTTAAGGTCAATGTGTTGTACAACTCTGTCCAAGAAATCACCATTCATGTCAGCTTCAACACTTGCTTGACGGGGAAGCCCAATTAGCTCGTTCCATAGCGTATTGACAAGTGGCCAGAAAGTCGGAATGCCCGCAGGGGCGCTTATACCTGCGCCAGCGAAAAATACGAGTTCACCTCGTTCATGGATGTCGATTAATACTCGAGGTAATGCAGCACAATCATCTTTGAGTTGAATTAGCATATGATTTGGCAGTGTCGTTGGTGTCAGGAACTTGAAGCGATTTTGAGTTTGTCAGACAGAATTGCACCGCGTTCGTGAAAAGATTTTGCTTGCTTGTAGTACTTTTCGAACGTGTTTTTAATCTGCGTATCGATTTCGATAAGTTTGTTAGTCGAAATCATTACCTGTTCTATCTGTAGTCTTAAGTCAAGCGGCATTTGATAATTGAAATCTTCGACGAATAATTTTAGTGTTGGTTGTAAGAAGTCATTGTGAACTAGCATTACATATTCACTCTTGGATGGGTTCTTAGTTTCTTTTTTTGCATTGAATCTTTGTATAATTGTAGTCGACGCTTCTCGGATCTGCTGCGGGTGTGTTTTGTCATATCTGAAACTAGTGAGTCTGTCGTTGAATGCTGTGAGCTCATCCCGCTGACGCGAAGCATGCACATTATAGAAGCTTTCTAGTCGCTTCCATTCGTCGAGTCCGGTATTGACTAAGTCATATAGACCATTGATGAGCGAAAATATTTCTGAGAATAGATCTTCTTTATGATTTTGTGCTAATGATGAGTATATTTCTTCTGGTGATATTTTTTCAAATATTTTGATTGGATCAAATTGTATTCGAATAAATCTGAATCCTCCCTTTTTACTAACGCTTTTAGACATCTCGTGAAAGGCATCCGCTTGTTTCAAAGCGATAGCGGTGCTTTTATTTACCAGTTCATTTATCATTGAGAAGAGAATGTCGTGTTTTTTTTCTGCGTACTTTTTCGAGTTACGCTCAGCAGTGCCAGCGATGTACGACGCGCTCAATGCGGATAGTAAGCCCGCACCACCGATGATCATAGAGTCTGCTTGATCCCAATGCAGCCACGAAGAAATAGCTATGGTGGAAATATATCCAACCACGCTTATCACAAGCCAGTGTCCTCGTACGTATTTTCCATGTAGTTGCATGCTTATAGATTTATTGGGAACAAATTATTCTTAATTGTCCTTTCAGAGGGAGGCCTGTCTTTCCCTTCTTTGAGTGTACGGCAGGTTGTTGATTTTGCCTTGTAGTTTATAGCCTAGTAGTGCAATGATCTATGGACGAATAATCAACGCCATTAGTGGATTATACTTTCCTGCAAAACTTGGATGTTGATTTTGAAGAGAGCGTACGGCGCTTATAACACTTGCTTCTGTCGGGCTTTCGTCAAGATGCATTGGCCCAACCAAGCCCATCGCTTTTGGGTCTAATATTGAATAGCCGTCTGTGTCGGTAGTTATATATTTGTTTAATTCATTAGGTATCGCTGACGTTAAGTGTCTAGGGATTTGCGTTTCAATTAAATCGACAATTGTATCTTGTATTACTACTCTAGAGCTTATGGCAATATTGTTTTCGATTTCATAAGCCTCGATCACTGCTTTACCTGTCATTAGATTTTCATCTGCGTATAGTGTTCCATGACTTATTCCTCCTCTCAAACTAAAGCCATGATACAAGAGGTAATTCCAGATGTAAGCGCAAGTTGCTAGTAGTGAAGTCAATTCCGCTAAGCTCGATTCTTCGCTGCCTATTCGAATAGATACAATTATCGAGTCTGAAATAACCTGAATTCGTGGCCTGTAAATAGTTGATTTTCCGTCTTCACTCCGTTCTTTTCCTTGCACTCCAGGCACCGTAAAATTGGTGTGAAGATTTTTCAAGAGAGTGATTATCCGGTGAGGATCTTCGTCCCAGTTGTCTTTTATGTGCGACCCGTATCCTAAAATGTCAAGGAAGGCTACGTAATGGTCCTCATGTACTGATGTCATATTCTATGCTATTTTCGCCAAACATAAGTATAATCACCATCTTTTAAATGAAGTTCGAAAATTGAGAATTGTGCTCTTGTAGAGCATTGTATGTTAACTGTTTGAGGAGTATGCAACTTGCAGATCCTCGACTTGCGTGTCCTTCATCTCCTCCCAATTCGAATATTCGTGTGGAGTCCAACGCCAGAGATGTCTTTATTGGTAGTCTACTACTTCAAAGGCCTATTTCTAAATCCTTTGCATGGCCTCCCTATTTTTGAGGCAAAGCTTCCTAGTTTTATCAAAATCATACTGAATTATTCACCAGTTACCCTTCTTAAATACAAATTTAGGTGTGCCTCTGAATTAGTTCGAAAGACTTGAGCTGTCGCTTCAAATTCTTCCCCATATATTTTTATTATCGAAATATCAGATTCCAAAATTTTTCCTTCAGTATATAGGTCTTCAACGAGCTGCTCAAGACTAATTACTGCATCTGCAGCCTCAAGTTTATAGACTCCGCCAGTCTCGGAAATTGAACATTCTGGTTGGGGGACTATAATTTCTCTTCTACTCGTTGCGTCAACTTCTTCAGTTTTAGATTCTTTTGAATCATATATCCCCGTCCCTGATGCACTGTTAAGTTTGTAAATAAACCGATGCTGAAATTCTTGCGATCCTTCGTTCGTCAGTACTTGCATAATTAAGATTTCAATTTACCCCAAACATAAGCATAATCCTCCTCCCTCCCCCTCATCTCAAACGGAGGAAAAAATCCCCGCTCCTCACCGCCATACAACTCAGAATACTTCGGATCTATCGTATGCGTGTACGGACCCTCGTCTGCCCTTCGCTCCTTGATTAACTCCCATTCACTGCGCTTGTGCAGCCCCACACCCGTCAAACCCTTAGAGCACGTCCACACAATATTTCCCTTCTGGTCATAGTACGTATCCAGCTCGTTTTGCTGAAGCACAGGAAACTGCACCTGATAAATCAAAATTAACTCCTCCAAGGTGAGGCCGAGGGCTTTGGCGACCAGCACATCAATCTCCACCAACGCCATGCGGCGCTCAAAAGGATTGCGTAGGGCAGAGTCGCGTGACCAAGTACCGTTACACCCGCTATGCGGATTTAGCCGAGGATCAGATATAGACCACTCGAATGCACTATACTCCTTCTTCCAGTTTCGCTCCCATAAGTCGGTGTAGGGAGTCGTGAGGCAGTTGAGGCGTAGGGTGAGGGCGATGATTTGTTCTGCTTTAAGAGGATTGATATAAGGAAACGAAAGAATCGCTTCCCCATATAAGTCCTCTCTGTTCGACACTTTGACGAGGAAGTCGACTAGAATACTACTGGATGTTGCTACTGTCGCAAGGAGATCACGTTCAGAATGATAGTGAACAGACGTTATCGTATTTATGTGATAGGTGAATGGTGGAACGATACAACACTGGACGGTTCTCTCCCCTGTGGCGGAAATTCGTCGGCTATAAAATGCTTTGTAGCTGTTGTTCCATGATCCAACATCTGTAGCGTTGTCATTTACAAAAGCGGAATAGAATAGCTTGTCGGGGCAGTTTGAATCGAAATTGGATGTTGGTACCTGTTTTTGATTTGAACCAGTTTTGTCGACAACATTATAGTCGCTATTTTTCGTGCATTTCGCTCGAGGGCTTTTGTATAACGGGTCATTTACGAAGAACTGAGGGCCAGAGTATATTATTTTTTTAGTCAGAGCTCGACTGTTCGTATTTCGAACAATCGTTTTTTCCTTCAGGCCTTTGGTTGAGTCAATTCCAACTGTGATATATGGTAAGGTAGTGAGCTCCGCAATCGTTTTAGTCTTGGCTAGATTATAGGTTATCCTAACTATTTGTCTAGTCTGGAAAGTCAACAGCCTTGGGGACAACTCATTTTTACTTGATCCTTCGATTTGGGCCATTAACCTTAATTCTTCCTCCTCGATAATTATCAGCCTTTCAGTTTGGCCAGTTGTGTTCCACTGGTATTTACCATTTTGTTTGATTTTAACTCCGAGTCCTACGTTTGAATTGGGGTTCCCAATTGTACATTCTACTATTGTCGTCGGCAGGTAAAGGTTTCCTATATACTTGAACTTTACCTTGTGATTATGACTAGGGTTATTATATATGTTGATCCCGAATTTAGTGAGATGGTGAACCCCTTCAAAGATAATGAGCTCATTAATAAAGCTAAAGTGATACTTAAGGCTCTTGTAGAGCTTGGCTCTAATTTTTGCAGATCGTTTGTCATCGAATAAGCCATGGGGGTGAATTAGTCCTGTATTCCCTTTTGAGCTTAGTGATTGCAGGCAATTATAAACGATGTTTTTGTACAGGTTCACTTTCGAACTAGCTAGTCCTCCGTAGATTGATTCGGACTTTAAAATACTTTGACCTGATTCAGTTTGTATAAGTTCAGTGATGTAGGTTTGAAAGATTGTACCGTCAGTAAATAGCTTTTCCCTAAGTGGAGCAACTTTATTCGCCGAATACTTACGGGTGATTATTTGAGGTATGTAATCACTTAGAATTCCACCTTCTTCAAAGCTGACTTTCACCCAAGGCGGATTTCCCACCACCAAATCAAAACCACCCCGCAACGCAAACACCTCGAAAAACTCAAGCTGCTGGTGGAAGAAACGGTTTTGCTCCTTTAGGCGAATCACCTCCTCGAGTCTAGGTATTTTATTAAACAGCTCTGGACGATTGAGTAAGCCCATGATTCGCTCGCGGTCGTTACGGTAGCTCTTCTGTCGATCCTTTTGTGCAGGATCATGCATGATCATTTGCTGCTCTCGCGCGAAAAGAGTAGACTGCTCACTCGCTACGACTCCCCAATCAGTAGCGTTCTCTTCTGTATCGTCCGCATCTTCAGGGATAATCGGATTAAGGTCAACTTCTAAAATCTCTACGAGGTCACGGTAGTATTGACCACGATCGGGCAACTCGTCAGCTTTGCGGGTATCCCAAAACCATAACGCACACCAATAATCCATGACCAAGCAGATGCGGGCATACGGACTCTGGTCTTTGTACAGCGCCGCTAATAATTCCTGCTTCTGCTCATAATTTGAGAATCCGAAACTGGGCTGTTTTTCCGAACCGTAATATTCATAATTACCTTCGTTGAGTTTGTCAATACGCTCTACAATACGGAGATGCTCAAGTAATAAAGTGTCTAGTTTTGCCGAAAGGCGAAGAAGAATAGCATACTCACCCTGGGTAATAGGTTTTGTGAAATCCTTTAACCATTGCTTTGCCTTCGAAGACTGTTCAGGAAAATATTTGCTTACCAATTTATTGCTCGCAGCAGCCACCATTCCTGCATCTGGAAGTAGGAAATGATAGACGCTATCATCGGGTCGCTTGATGTCAACGCGCACCTTCGTTTTGAGCTGAGTTGCTTTCAGCTTGACCGCCTCAGGCTCTTTATTCCACCACGCTTTTTTGGTTCCTTTCGTGTCTTGCAGAAACACCTTGGGGCGATAGACTTTCAGCCAAGCGCCAACGACTGCATTACCCTGGCCCAGACGGTGACCGAAAAACGGCGTGTCCATTCCTGTATGGATAACGTTGAGCCACAGCGACAATTTGCCCAGTTCGATGGCCGTGCCGTTAAGGTCAATCCCGTACACATTGTTGGCTGCAATGTGCGCTTTTGCACGCTGCAACTCCATTCGGTACTTGTTCGGCGAAATGCGATACTCGTTTCGCTCAGCTGCACTGCTGGTACCGTCTTCGTTGCTACGGTGGAACTTGCCCAACTGCTCGCGCTCGCGATATTCGAGGTACAACTTGGCAACCTGATCAATGGCCTCGTTCTGAAAGGCAGCCGCACCCATGGCAGGCTCAAGGATTTTATATTCCATGAGCGCGCTGGCCCGTAGCTCGCCCGACTGTAGCCGCTTACGGGTTTCTTCGAGCGCGAAATACACCGTGGTGTAGGTCAGTGATTGTGGGGTGTAGTAACTGGCTGATTTTTGCCGATCGCGACCGTGCAGGCGGTACACAAAACTTCCAGGTGTGTGGCTGACGATTTTGTTTTCGTCAGTAAGTAGTACTTCGTTTTTCTTGCTCTTTTTACTATGGTCAAGCACAAACTCGTCTAGTCGAGTGCGGGGTACGAGGTAGGTGCCCTCATCGGGCTTTCCTGCCTTGTGTACTTCTATAAGTTCCTCGATGGCAAATATTCCTCGGTAACTCAGCAAGCCTTCATAGACACTACCAAGTTGATTGATGTCAAGGTTGGCGTAGGAGATGCGACCTCGCCCAAACTTCTTGTTTTCTTTTGAGAGGCTGAGGCTGCTGATGATTTTTTGCCAGACCGAATTTCTAAATTTCACCCCGCCGAGTACTTCGAGTTCCGCATCTCTAAACAGCGGACTGTCTAGCATGCGCATTGCAAATCCTTGTGATGTGCGGAAGCGCGGATCGACTTTTTCCTGTTCTACTTGAATTTCTTGCCACTCTGCTTGGCGGTGTCCTTCGCTGAGGAGGGTAAAGAGCTTTTTGAGGCTATCGTCAAAGAAGTAGCCGTTTATGCTGTGGTCGGTGGTGAGACGTACTTGCTCTAAGTCTCGGAGAATGTTGAGGCTGTAGCCGCGCTGGTAGGCTTCGTCATGGAGGGGAAGTAACTCAAGGTCTTCGCGACTTTCGGCATAGAATAAAAAGAGTAAACGGTACACGAGGCGCAGGGCGTCGTTGGTAAGCGGCTTGGGGTCAAATTCTTCTTTTTGTTCGTGTTTTCGTTGATAATATACGGCTTCGTTAACGAGGGCCTCGACGGCTGCAATGACACCGAGTTTGAGGTCTTTGGTAACGGCATACGCACGTTTGTGGCTGGCCTCGTTGAGTTGGTCGAGCAGCACCTGTCCGCCGCTACCTGGAGAAAGACTGTCGATACTAATGAGTGCATGCAGCAACTCGCGATAATTGGTTTTGGCGGAAGCTGTAGAAAAGAGCAGATCGAGATCTATGCGCAGGTAGCTACCTCTGAACCAGCGGTCACGTTCCATGAGGTACACCTGATTGCCGGCGAGCAGTAGAATGTACTTAGGTCGCTTGGCTTCTTCGGCCATAAACAGCGCCGAAACAGCCAGATTGACTTGTTTGGGCGAAATCGTAACGTCTTCATCAAGCTCAAGAACGGTGCGCCATTCGTCGGTATCGTACCGCTGCTCGAACAGTCCGTCGGGATCAGCGCCATCGACAGGTTTCAGTTGGCTGGCCATTTCAAGTACGAGCAATTGGCGGTGCTCACCTTGGGTACACACACTGCGCACGGGTACAAATCCGTCGTCTTCAATGTGCTCTTTGCTGTGCTGAAGGCTTGTGTCGTAGCCTAACACATCGAGCAGTTTGGTATGCCAATCGCGCGTAGCTCTGAGGCGATCTATGTCGCGGCGCAATCCTGTGACGTAAGATTCTTTGTAGGTAAAGTAATCGCTGCGCAAACTGCCCAGTCGCGTCTTAGTGGCTTTGACTTCTTCCTCGCTAAAAGCGGCCTTGTCGACGAGGTCTTTCTCGAGGTTTTCGTCGAAGTAAATGCTGGCGAAGTATTCGCCCACGTTTTCAATAAAGGAGAGTGGAAGGGTAGAGGAGGATGAAGACTTGGCCACGGGGAAGATTTAAGCTATGCTATACGGTTGATACATTAGTATCGCTCTGCATATTAGCCATTTCCTACTAAAAATCTTCGCTAATGGGCAAGAAGGTTAGAGAAGAATTAGCTAGTAGGCGTTTGAAATTGATTTGCGCGCGTACCGATGAAGTAATACTTAGACAGGCTCTAGGTCAGAAGTATCATCGCGTCCAAGTACATACTTGATGTAGGTTCCTGGGATGCAGTTTTAGAGAAATAGGCCAGAAGACGCTGCTTGTCTATTGCTTATTTATATGAGGAATACTACTTAAAGCATCTTTATAACTAATCAATACAATGATAAACAGCCAATAATTGTAAATGCGTTTCGCTTTGCAATTTTGTAAACTTATCATAGCGCTCCTTACCGCGCTCATATACAAGGCGCAATTTGTAGTTGTCTGTAGGCAGCTCACCCGCTGCAGGTGCAGAAGCCGTACGAATTTCAAGCGATGAACCTAGCCACTGCTCAAGCTCCTCATCGTATTGTATTTGCTTTGCGTCCATATCACCTTTCAATTTTGCTAGTCTCGAGTCGAGATAATAAATTTTACCCCACTCAACGGCTCCTGAGATGAGTTTTTCTAGCTTCCGCAAAACAATTTCTTGCGTGGTACCTACAGGAGGTCGCTCACGAATTTTTGTTTCCTCAAGAAACTTATTTAATGGACCAGCGCGCATCGCCTCGCCCTCACCAGATAACGTTACTGCTATAAAGTCGCTCATCAACGACTGGCCAAGTTCGTTGGTGGCCTGACCATAAAATATAAAAGTAGCAGAGTTTGCCTGCAACTCGCCGAGATAAGCTACGGGAGCCGTACCTCTTTCGATTTGCGTCTGCATTTTAGTGAGCCAATAATGTGCGAGTGGGTGCGCATCATAAAGCAATTGAAACTGTGCCCAATCACCACTTTTCTTACGCGCATCAGCAATGCTTTGCATCACGGTGGCAGGTTTTGGCGAAAGCTGAATTAAATATTTACCCTTGCCCAGACTACCCTTAGCCTCAGCAGGAAGCGCATAAAGTAGATCGCTCAATTCCTTTCCGCCTGAAACTGAAATCAGTTCGTCATTGTCCATTTCTACCTCCATTCGATCAAGCCTTCCTTGATCACGCAAATAGCCCAGCAGCTCATGATAGAACAGTGGATATCGCTCACCTTCGTATAAGGTCAGCGGTGCTTGAGGGGTGTAATTAAGCCCATCATCTGCGACGTCACTGACTGTTAATTCACTCGGACCTTGATCCAGAAACGCACCGATAGGATCAAATGGCTTTTCGGTATTATCGGCCAAATAATTATCTTCTCCCAAAGCGATTGCCTTGCCAGTAGCCCGCACTTCGGCCTTGACGTCAAACAGCGCCGTAACCGAATTTGCATCGCCCAGCGTTTTATTTACCACTTCTTCTTTCTCCTTAATTCGCTCCACGATACGCAGGTCTGCTTGCACATTATCATTCTCGCTTTTCGCAATTATGTAATGGATGTAAGGTGTCTTGGTTTGGCCATAACGATCAATTCTACCGTTACGTTGATCGAGGGTAATGAGGCTCCACGGGAGGTCATAATTGACCATCCGATTACTCTGGTAATTTAAGTTAACTCCTTGGCTACCAGCATCGCTACATAGCAATAAGCGGATGGGAGAATCGCCACTGCCAAAGTCTTCAATGAGTGATGTTTGTTCTGTGTCACTCAAGCTTCCGCTAAAACTCGCCAGCCGTTCGTAAGGTCGTTTGGGTACTTTGGCGTCTTTCGCAGCCTTATATAATTTAAGTTTATATCGTTTGGCTACTTGCTGTTCGAGATAGGTGAGGGTGGCTTTCCTTTCGGCAAAAACCACGATGCGATCGTCGCCTTCTTTTCCTTTCCATTTGATGCTGTCGAGGAGGGTGAAAAAAGCTTCTAATTTTGAATCATTGGGTGTAGAATCGTCTTGACCTCCAAGGTCGAGAACCTCTTGTAGCAATTGTTGGCCGTGTTCTAAAGAGTCACTTTCGGCTGCTATGTCGTCTTCTTCAGCTTTCGCCAAAACCCGTCCGCTGTTCGTTTTGCCCTCGTCTAGTTGTTGCTGATTTCTGGCCAAACGGTTTTTGATGGTTTCTGCTGCCGCTGCTGGACTGGACAAGTAAGCTTTAAACAGCGTGATGCCGAACAGTCCTTCTAAACGGATAGCGTTGCCGCTGTCTTTTTGTGATGCGATCTCACTTTGCTTGAGGTTTTGCTGCCAAGCCAGCCATGCTTCTTCGGCAGGGTAGAGCTTCGCTTCTTGGGGGATGACTTCCCTTTCGCTGAAGTTTTCCGAAACCTCTTCTGGCAGGTCGGTTTTGGTACGGCGTACGACGACCTTTTCAATGTGTTCGCCCGTCAATGCGTCGGCACCTGCTAGTGGGACGATCATCGGGTCGAGCAGTCGCATTAGGTTGGCAAAGTTTTCTGCCTTTCCGTTGTGTGGTGTTGCGGAAGTAAGGATGAGGTTGTCGCATCGCGAGGCGAGAAGTTTGGCCAAACCGCCACGCAGGCTATCTGCATTAGCGACGTTGTGGCATTCGTCTATAACGATAACATCCCAATGAGTTTGCTGAAGGTAGTGGCGAAATTTCGCGTTGTTTTTCAGCGTATCGATCGAAATGATTGACTTGTCGTAGTATTCGAACGGATTCTTGTTGATGGGCAGTTCTGCCCGCAGTTTGGCAACTCCCACAGAGTCGAGACGCATAAGTGGAATAGCAAATCGGTCCCAAATTTCTTGTTGAAACTGGGCAAGGATGCTTTTCAGGGCTAAGACAAGAATGCGCCGTCCGCGTCCGCGTTTCATCAGCTCCGCAAGCAAGATGCCGACTTCGATGGTCTTACCAAGTCCGACGGCGTCTGCAATTAAAATACGTGCAAACGGCCGTTTCAAGGTCATAAGCGAAGGTGTCATCTGATAGTCTGCCGGATTGATAGCAGCGCGATGTCCAATCGTTATTCGATCTGCGGAAACCTCCGCGCTGCGCAGTTTACTCTCCAGATAGAGCTTGGTGAGCAGGTATCCATTACTTGAATCGGATACGAGTGTTGTATTTTCTGGTTTTACGACATCGAAGTCTTTGTCTATACGCAGGTCAAACACAAAGTGCTGATCCCGAACGAGTTCGGAGGTGCCTTCGCATTCTACGATATACGCTTCGGGTGTTGGTTGGTGTGCTTTGGTAACGATAAAGTCTTCTGATCGCAGGGATATGCGTTGGCCTGGGGTTACGGTAGTGTTTTGCATATGCGCTCGGCAGCTAATTCAGTAAAGCACGGGTAAGGTAATTGATTTTTAGAGAGGAAAAACTCTGCCTTTAAAAACGGATGTTTATCTAAATTTACTAATTACCCACTCAATCATAAATTAACAACTGCCAGAAGAGCCGCTTGTGATGAACTAATTCCTATAACTAATTGTGGAAACCAATCAATCGCAATTCTCCTCGATGATGAATAATAGGGGCTTATTAAAATGTACACCAGTTCAAGTATTTGCCGATAAGCTTAGCGCGGCAGTAAAACTGCTGCAAGCAAATTGATCTGTAGACAAGATAAGTATTATTAAGCGAAGAGCGTAGAGATATATCTTCCCGACACCAAGATAATCCGTTGCACGGTTGCAATTTAAGCTAGCCAGAGTTTTGTTTGGTTTATGGGTTTTCCCGAGTGGTAATTTACCCACTGTTTTATTGTACGTGTGAGCAGTTTAGTGACAACTCTGGCTTCAAGACC
>JAULKR010029114.1:0-12433 GCA_032356305.1 Prasiola linearis | reverse complement strand
CGTGGGTGCCGCTGCCTCGGGCTGTCATACCGCTGTCGGGCTGTCATACCGCTGCCTCGGGCTGTCATACCGCTGTTTCGGGCTGTCATACCGCTGTGGCACACCTCTGACTGACAGCCTGGCAGAAACTTGTCTCCTTTGTATCATGACGCACACATGACTCGTTGACATCACACTGAATACAGGGCTACCTGGAGACTAATAGTACTCGCCCGTAGTTGAGTTGCTATTAGAGCTGTAACACATGGGTGCAGCATAGCAGCAGACTATGAGGTTGTGGTGGAGCCCAGTGACGGAGTCGAACATGCCTTCTGGTGAGGCTCTTCTCCTCTTGAGTCGCCCGCCTTGCGATTTGAGAGGGGCTGGTGATTGCGATTGATTGCCGTCTGCCCTCTTGGTGCCCCTGGCTGCCGATTTCGCTTTCTTGCTGCCTCGTGTGCTTTTGCTTGCGGACTTGCGGCGCTTCTTGGACGGACGGTTGTTGTCCAGGGTTTCTTCTTGCTGTGACGATGCCTCTGACATTGCCTCAGCCTGCAGCAGCAGAAAGCTGCACTGCTGCACTGCTGCCAAACCTCCGGAGTCTTAGATTATGTATGGTGCTGATGATTTATACATGTCTTTAAATTCAAAGCATCTGATCGCACGAGTGGCACTGTCAGTGCTCCTAACGGGTATGTGCTCGGCCTCCTTTGCAAAATACTGACTTGCGATTTGGCAATCGTCATCAGCCACATAGAGGAACGCCCGGGCAACAGAATTTCTTTTGCATACAGCATCTGGGGACACGTAGTTTCCTCAGGCGACCTCGCAAGCTTCCAGTGTGGAGTCGGCAGCAAGGCGGATGATGAGTAAGAGAGGGTTGGCTCCGTGGAGGCTCACTCACATCCGCGAGTTCTTGTTCGGCGCCTGTCATCGCTGCACCGGAGGGGTCCTCTGCAAGGGGGTCTGGCGCCGAGGGGTCGTAGTCACCATCGTCGTCCTCATCCTCAAACATGGCGTCCAGCTCAGCGGCAGCTGCTGCCTTATCCTGATGTGCCGAGAATGTTGGACGGTCAGATTGCCTGGTCGGTCCGCCAAATGGTGCTGCGGTTGGAGGACACGTGGCAGACAACGAAGCATTGCATGTGGGAAGGTTGATCCCAGCGCCACTGGCAGCTACGGGATGGTTTCGGACCACAGCTGCTCGATGATCGCTTCGTGAGATGACAGCCAACGGAAGCGTGCATGTGCCTATGCCCACTGTTGACCGCTGTATGAAAGGCCACTCAAACAAACGATGGAACAAAGCCAACGACTCCTATAATAGCTTTTCGCAGCCGTGACAAGTCGCTGCCGGCGACCCCCTCACCCAAACAAGTCATTCTGTCTGGAGACGGTGTCAGCCGAGTGATGAGGCCACGTGCACCTTCTTCTTCCGGATCTGAGTCGAATCCCCCGCCGAGGCAGCAGCCTGCACCGCCTGACTCTCCTTCCAGCTGCTCTTCAAACGCTTGAGCTTCTCGAGGGCTTCCTGAGCTCGTCCCTCCTTCAGCTTCTTGGCCGCCTCCTCAGCTGCAAGCTGACAGAGTGCAATCCGATGCGCCTTGGCAAGGTGCTCCAAAAAAATGGTACCAGCAACATCCATGGCATCGCTGCATTGATCTACGTGAAACGAGCGATCGTTGCTGAACTTTGTGACAGCGACATTGAACCCTCAAGTCGAGGCGCGCACAGTACAAAGATATTCAACATCCAAACATCGTCGTCTCCACCTCAGAACGCACACAAGGAGACAGTTGAAGATGAGCACGCGTTAGCTCATCTGACACATGAGGGCCTCCATGTGGTACCCACGTGGTCCTTCAACAGACTCTGGACAGGCTGTCCTCTGTTGCGACTTCCGTCCACAAGAGCAGTACCTTGCGCTTAGCCACGGCTTCCTTTGCCGCTGCTTCAGCCACCAGCTTGAGCTCCTGCTGCTTGCGCTGAGAGAGCACTGTGGTCACTTCGTTGCGTGCCCTCTCCACATACACCTGTGCAGTCAGTGCTGACACTCAAGAGCAGCCTATTCTCTCACACGTTGAGCCAGTTTTGCTCGGCAGCTGTCGTTCGCATGCAACGGATGACGTTGTTCTTCTTAACAGCAACTTTACATGCTGCCGAGCTCAGGAGAACTCGTGCAAATGCGCCTAGTGGCTTGAATATCTTCTAATGACGCTCATCTCAAAGAATTCCAAGGATGGAGGCAGTCCTCCTTTCCCCTGCCCACAGGCCAGCCTCTTTTGCTTATTTTAGCGGCAACCGTTGCATTGGCAATTCATAGAAGCGAATGGGCTTGTACAGGGACTAGCCTGAGCTTTATTGTACGTTTCTGCGCAGAAGGTGATGTGCGCATCCAGCTTCTTCGCGTCGATGCCTGTGGGGTCAGAGGGGCGACTCAAGTCATGACCACCACACACATCAAGGCGATGAACAGCACCAGACCCAGTGCCTGTTCCTTTGATGAATTGGGATGCCACAACCCCAGCTGTGCAGCCATCAGCTGTACTCAGGGTCAGGCCACAGGGCCCCCACACAGATATAGCCCAAAGAGACCCTGCTGCGAGGCGAGGGTCGAGTCGAGGCCCAGTGGGCCACTCGGCACAAGAGAGCTTTAGAAGGACTTGTGCTGCGACCTTCCAGTACCAGCATCCAGTTGTGTGGGCTCAGCTGGCGGCTGTGGCCGTACGTGCATTCAGGTACAAGGGAACTTTCTGCATCAAAGTCAAGGCACTGGGGCCTGCACCCTGATTTACATTTGGCATTTGAAAATATATATACTTTGAAGATGACATCAGGAGGTAGTGGCACTCGAATTCAGGAAGGAGGCGGGCATTGTGGGGGGAGGGGGGGGGGGGGGGCATCAACTCCAATATCTGCAGGCAAAGCTGCTTGACTAGGCAGGGCCAAAGGTGTTGGGCAAGGCCCACCCGACCGAGCTGGAGGCATGCGCTTGAGGTGAGTGAACGTTTCGTAGGAAGCTTTCAATCCCATGACCGCCACCTCGTAGGCCTCCAGCTTCTCGGCATCCTCACCGGCTGCGAATTCCCTCCGCAGGGCTCGGACCGCTGCTTGCTGCGGGTTCAACCTCGTGGCTGATCATCCATGCCACACATCTCTGTGCTGGTCAATTCACTGGCAACGAGCTGCTCAAAGCGCAGTGACATGACGGAGCCGGTGCACCGCTGCGGTGTCACGTGATGTGTCACGTGATGTGTGTCGGGGAGCGCAGCAGCTGTTGTACACAGCGTCCCGAGAGGAGGCACTTACTGCACTGTTGATGCACGCCACTGCTTACATGACGAGGCACTGTGCCACCGTGGGAGGGTTACAGCTGAGTCAGCCTGCACTCCTTGTAGCTTGTGCACTTCAGTTTGTGCTTCTTAGCAGGAGCTGGGGGATCGTGGGAAGAACGATGCCATGTGTGCCTGCCGAGGACGTGGAACAGCACACGCCACACGGATCGCATGTCCTGTGGTGCCTCCAAGCACACGGGCACTTCTTTACTACCCAAGTGACGGCGCAAATGTACCCGCTCTGCACATAAGATGCTAACATGGTAGGAGGTCACCTGCATGGTGGTGGCAATGTTGAAGCGAAGCGTGGGATGAGACGGTGTTATGTGCATCGCCTTCAGCAGCCAAGTGCGTGCAGCCTCCAGGTTGTCTCCGTCATAATTCGCCCTGCACTCTACGCTCCACCCTGAGTGGACCATCCGAGATGGAAACCTCTTGAGGGAGCAGCAGTCCACGACCACCTGACTGCGAACCTTTAGATCTCAGAGAGTGGTCAGTCACTGTCACGTGGGTGACACCCTGTCACCCCCGTGACGCACGCCAAAATGCGATTCATACGTACTGTTGAGTGTAAGACTACCAGATGTGTATCAGAATTACATACACAAGGTCGACACAACCTCGCCCACGATGTCCTGAGCGACAGAGTCAGGTGATAGACCACTAGACAAATCCTAACGATGCGACAGCAGCCAGCGGCCAGGCAGTGCAATTCAAGCCAGGCAGCTCACTTCAGTGATTAGATCAAAGAACAGACGATGTGATATATGATCGGAGCACAAGGGCGACAACAGGGATGTCGTGTATATAATCAGTAGGAAGCAGGGAGGGAACAGAGGTGGTGGTGACCTGGCCAACCACAACAACAACTTCGGGTCTCGACCACCGTGAAACCTTCGGTTGGCAGCCGCCCATTGAAGGGCTGCCCCTGAGGCGTCTTGCAGCCCAAGAGCAGTGCCACCGGCATTTGCCCACACATCAGGCAAACTGGTAGCCCCCTCTGCTGATGCAGCTTCCTGCACCTGTTGCAGTAGCAGCCATCTCGTTGCCAACGGATCTTCCACAAAGGACAGTGTCACGAAGGCTGACAGCAAATACAGCAAATCGAGCACTCGAGCTAACACAGGTTGACACAGGAAGAGACTATGTCCTTCCATAAAATGTATACGTGCTTTCAGAACTGCTTTCAGAGCTGAACGTGCCTGTATGGCCATGATCGCGAGTTGCACCAATATTCATATGTGAACATATGCATGCAGAGATGTGTGTGTGTGTGTGTGTGTGTGTGTGTGTGTGTGTGTGTGTGTGTGTGTGTGCGTGTGTATGTGTGTGTGTGTGTGTGCGTGTGTGTGTGTGTGTGTGTGTGCGTGTGTGCGTGCGTGCGAAATTGATGGGGAATGGAAGACGCTGGCAAGTGTCCACACGATTACGTGTATCCAATCCTTGGAGGTCCTCACTACGACATCCGTATGTCATGAGTGCAAACACTAGCTGATCAACCTTGTAATGGACGGCTTCGATATCTTCAATTATGACAATGTCAGGCAGCTCTAGAGTCGGTCTCTACAATGACTTGGGCTACACCACAAGGCACAGCTCACCAGACGTGCTGATAACATCGAGCTGGTCTCTACACGGAATTAATTGGGCAACACCACAAGATGTGCAAATTTGCGACACCCTAGTAGCATTGCTACAAACCTGGTGCGTCTTGATGTAGTCGACAAGTTGTCTTTGATGTCAGAATGCATCACAAGGCACAGCTCACCAGACGTGCTGAATGTGATATGCATCTGTCAAGCGAAATATGCTTTGAGATTGCATCTTTTGCTTGCATGAATATACTTTTGCAAGCTTAAGGTGTTCCATTGTAATGTGGTCGTGCATGGCTTGTGCTCGCAAAGGCGCCCGTCAGGGCCACGGACCCCATCGCCATGTCCAACCACGTGGAGCCTGGTCACAAAGTTCGTCTGAGGTTCTTCGAGGATAGCTTACGAACGGCCTACGAGAATTTAGGTACGGAGTTTGTGGGTTTAGGGTTAAGAACCTCAGACAAACTTTGTGACCAGGCTCCACGTGGTTGGACATGGCGATGGGGTCCGTGGCCCTGACGGGCGCCTGTGCATATTTGCCTCCTGCAGAGCCTGCTCTTGTGCCGGCAGCCGAGGGCGTCGCCCACCAGTCTGCCACTGTAGCAGGCGTCACCAGTACACAGCCACAAGGTGAGTGCTCGTCAAGGCTTGCAACCAGCATCTACCTCGTGTATTTATGTACATCTGCTTCATCTCAACTGGCTTGCAATCTACGAGTGTGAGTCTATTTCAAACCTACCGAGGAGCATCACCAACTTGACCAACCTCACGCATCTGCAAGTAGGCAACTGCAGCATAACTTCCCTGGTAGGGGATTTGGAAAACTTGGCATCTGTTCGGCATCTAGACCTCATCAACACTTAGGCCCATTTTGAGCACACAGGATTTGTCCTTTACCAAATTTGACGCACCTGAAGCTGTCCCATTGCTCCTCGTTGTTGAGCCTTCCAATAGACTTCGACCTTGTTCAAACAGGCTGCCTTTTCTTGTTTGTAGTTCGCGCTGCATCACACTATGGTTATTGCAAATATGGTAGTGAAACCTTGTCAGTGTGTTCAACTAGCACTTTTGTATCCCAATGTGAATTTGGTGACAATAATGTGGTTGCTTTGCGGAGAGTAACCACTGTATACGTACATCTGCCGTTGCAGTGGCTCTCTCCGATGTGGAGGGAGACGACATCGACATCGGTGGCCACGTTGAGCATCCAATTTTGTTACAAGTGTTCCTTTATTTGACCATAATTTGCTTTTCCTGAGGTGATTATGCTCACAACATGCATATTTGCCTCCTGCGGAGTCTGCTGGTTCCAGGATACCAGCACTTACCCCATCTCATTCCGCCAGCCCAACAAGGTGACTGATCGCAATCGTACTCTGCCACTTGCAGCCTCGTTGGTGCCTCCTCCTGAGTACAGCTGCTCCCAAGTCACAGACAAGGTAATGAGGGGGGTAAGGGGCAATAGTAAGGATCATGGTGCCAGGATGCTATCCTTACTCTTTAGGCTACATAATTTGAACGTTGTTTTCCCCAGTGAAGATTTAAATTATTGAGCCGGTGCATCAAAGAGGGGAACATGCTCAACTGCTGAAACCGATGCAGCTGATAGGGTGTGCAAACGCTTTTCGTTGAAGTGCTCACTGAGTTTCCTGGATGCAATAGAGCTTTGACAAACATAAGGGTGGCGCAGCTATGTAAAGGTGTGACAATGGAGCAACCACTGTCTACGATGTAATGTGGCGGACTTGCATAAATAAAGCCAAAGGCCGAATTGTGGGCGGCTTTTATGAATCTCTATTTGCGGGCCTTGTGCAGTAATCGTTGATGCTTGTACTAAGACACGAGAGTATCTGAGGTGGAAGGAGTGGGTGACTCTCGACTTGATAGAGTATGCTCGTCGTCTGCTCAGACCCAGCAGTTTACCCAAGACTCAAGAGGCTGTGTCATCGCAAGACTTCAAATATGCTAGTCATTGCAAAGCTACTGAATATTCGAGATATAAGGTTGCTGATCGCATCAGTGCATTTAGAAGATAGATCAAAGCGTCTGCCCTTTGCTCGATTGAATCTTGAAAGATCAAGTACACAGGCATCATGTATGCATCCTAACAAGACTTCATTTTGAGCACGCTTGGACGCCCCATATGACAAGCATTGCCAGTCATGGCAAACGCCCACGCTTCCTTTTGGTTGATCATGCTAAAGCGCTCACTACCCCTACTTCTTGAGCTGCAAGGAGAGGAAGGACATCTGGCTGCTCAGAATTTTGCAGATCTCAGGCATTGAGCCCGATGACAGCCGACACGCGGATTGCACAAGCGCATTGGCAGCTGGAATACATCATCCTGGGCTCTTTTAACATCAAATTTGGGTAAGGGTTGCCGCAAGCGCTTGCCGATGACTTGGGCAACCATCTCGCATAGTCCTGCTGGTTACACACTCTGGCAAGCTGTCCTTGCAGACATTTCCAGATGCGTCAGCGCGACAAAATCGCAGGTGTGCAGTACAGGCGCTCCTTGCAGCGTCATTAAGTAAAAGTAGACAGATGGAGCACAACAATGAAATCTCCGAAACATCGGGGGAATGCTGTTTACTGTTGGCAGTTGTCACCATACGGGGGCGCGCCATACAGTCGCCTTGCACCCGGATTATGGGTGCGCCGTGTGACAGTCTGTCGCGAAGTGGTCGCGGGTGGTCATGAAGCCAGCTGTCACTGCTGTGCTTGCGAAAAGTCACGCTTGAGCGAAATCTGCCATTTGGGTCCTCTTGATGTATTCAAAAGTGTCCTGCTTGTTATGCTGCTTGATCTTGAATGTGACTCTACGAATTTGCAGAAACCACTAGCGAGCGGTAAGAGTTCGTTCGCGGCATCCTAGAGCAACAAGGGCAGGGCATTGATCCTGGTTAAGGCGAATTAAATTCCACTCTAGGGAATTCCTGGAGCTATGGCAGACGCAGGACGGGACCTGTATCCAATTGCTGTACTTATGTACGCCCCTGATGTCTATGTACATTTGATCAATCCATCATACTACGTTTCGCGATATGCAAGCGCTTCTGGTGACTTGAATGTTTCGACCTATTTCAGATGCTCTTCTACGAACCCAATTGCTTGCGTTGTATCTGCAAGAGCACTTAAGAGCGTTTTGAACGACGTGCACATTTGGCGTAAATACCGTGTGCTCATCGGGTCGGAAACTCAACATCTTCAAGAAGGCAAAGGTGAACGCCATTTTTATCGTTACGTTTGGCCAAAAATCAATGATGCACATATGCAGAGATGAACTAAAAAATGAGGATGTCACATTGCGTCTAAACTCCGTGAAGCGGTTGACGACAATAGCAATGGCGCTAGGGGAGGAGCGGACACGCAGCGAGCTTGTCCCTTTCTTGACAGAGTCGAACGACGATGAAGACGAAGTGAGCACTTTACCATGCTTCTAATTGCATGTGGCAATTCAAAGCGCAGCTTTTCGCTATTGATTCTTGTTGGAATTCAGTGACAGATTCATCAACAATCAGCCACTTTTTGTTGGCAACAATCTGCTTGGCAATAACACTATAATCCTTTGTTCGTAATTCTGTTAGATTGTAGTTGCTGCTGCTGATGCTGTTCCTGCTTTCCAAACTTCAGGCTAATACAAACCGTCAGTCGTGGCAATCCCAGACAATCCTCTGCCAATGCAATGGTGTCTTACGTGCCTGGGTGGCCTTTATGGTGCAAGGTATTTCAGTGACTTTGTGAACAGGTCCTTCTCATCATGGCCGAAGAACTCGGCAAATTCGTCCCCCTGGTTGGCGGTCCCTCCCATGCGGCAGTACTGCTGGCGCCACTGGAGGCGCTGTCTATGGTGGAGGAAACCGTGGTCAGAGACAAAGCCGTCGAGTCGCTCAACCTCGTCGCGGCACAGCTCCCTGCGTCTGCCCTTGTGGAGCAGCTCATGCCGCTCGTCAGGGTAAGGGCCCAAAGTTGCTGCCGTTGGTGTCGACAGGCAGGTTTTGAAACATCTATAATGCAGATGGATGCACTTCCGAATGGCGCAGCTAAGTAGAATCTCGACTACTCTCACGAACAAATCAGGTTACTGGATGTGCAAGTGTGCATATTGTGTAAGGAAAGAGCTGATCGTCGAGCATTCCTATAAATTAGATCTATTGCATATATGAATCCCAGAGTGGGCAGATTAGCATCTGAATAAACAGTTGACATGCCACGTTTTCTTGCTGGGATGGGATTGCATGTCGAAGCCTCTGCAACCTGCAACAGAAATTCCTTCGCGAGATATTCACGGAATTAAGGAAGTTCGAGCGATCACGTTGATTTATGAACCTAGATTCGGTGCCTCTCTGCCATGCGCGCTTATGAGCAGCGGTTAGGCGCGTATGATCGACACGTTTGGCTACAGATGCTAGCTCAGCTCATCAGTGCGCACATCTGATTGCTAAAAGAGACCATGGCAGGGCAGTTCATTCAACAGTACACCTGTCGTGCTCCGAAGCTGACCCTTCTGCACTCTATACCTGGCTTGACGTATGGTGTGGCCCATGCAGAGGCTAGCGACCGGGGAGTGGTTCACGTCACGGGTGTCTGCCTGCGGCGTCTTTGCAGCTTCCTACCCGCGAGCGTCGCCCCCCATGAAGGTGCCCCTCGCTCCCTCCCCCTCCCCCCTTGCTTAATCTACCACATGCTGCGCTGTGAGAGCTCTGCGAGTCCTTGATTGAAGCCCTTGTGATGGCAGCCATTGGTCGTTGGTCGATCCCGTGTGACCCCCGTGTGGTTCCCGTCCCACCCCCGGCAGGAGGATCTGCGAGCGCTGTTCGCGGGTCTGTGCCGAGACGACACCCCAATGGTGCGGAGGGCGGCTGGCCAGAGCCTGGCGGCTTTTGCGAAGGTCGTGGAGCCTCAGTTCGTCGCGAAGGACTTCATACAACACTTCCAGCACCTCACACTTGATGGTGTGCGCCTCCTCCTCCTCATCATAGTGCCGCTTAGGATAGCTGCCACTTCGTACCTCGTGACTTCTTCGTCGTGTGCATGCCCCTGAGACAAGCCTGCAGGTACAGAGTCTCACGATGTCCCGAACTGCTGCTCGAGTATTATAGCCTGCTGGCACCCAAGGAACAGGTGTTAAAGGAAAATATTGAGTCTTACAGCGCAACATGTGTTGTAACAAGCGCCGCGATTTGCGGAGGCTGGCAATCGCCACTCAGATGCCATGACGCAGACTAGAGCTGTCATGAGTAAACCTTGCCCCTGGCTCCAGCCGCCACCTGCCGTCTCTTGAATGCGGATGTTAAGCTGGCAGCCAGATAGTTCAGGGGTCGATCCTCAAATGAACACAATACAAGCACCTGCCCATAACGTCTAGCAGGCCGTAAATATTGTCTGTACGCACCTCGACGTGTCTGATACCTGTATGACGCGCCTGCAGTCATAAAAGTACCGACTGTTAACTGCCGTTGTTCAGCCTGTATACGAAAATTCGTTTATTTCTTGCAGCTACTTGGCATATCTAGCTGAATGGGTCAAGCAAGTTTGTTAGCCTTGCACATTGCATAGTGTATAGTGTGGGGGGCAATATGCCCTGGAGGCTTTGGGGGTTTTGGGTTCGTTGCCTCTAGATGATGTAGCTGGATGAGCGTTTTGCATGACTATTGGACCCTTGTGGCAGAAGCTTTTCCCACCGCAAGCTCATCCGTTCGGGTGCAGCAGCGCTTTGCTACCGATCTGGCTCTGAGCTTCGAAGATCAAGTGCCATGTATATGAGTAGTGCACTCCGTTGCACATACAAGCTCCTGAGCGAGTGCCATTATTCCCGAAAGGCCTTATTTATGCTGTAGTAGTGCAGTGCCGGATCAGTAATTGCTTCACGTCCACTGCTCATTGCTTCATTGGCCGTAGGCTGCAGAGCAACCTAGTGTTCTTGAAGAAGTCATGATTATATTTTGGTATTGAAGTAAGTGGTAGTTGATACATTGATAACCATCCATCACCAAAAAAGTTATTTCATTCGTTAATTTTCGCCCATTCCCTCCTGCACCCAAGGTCCACGTGTCAGTGCACTGTCAGTCCGGCCCATGACATGTTACACCTGTGAGCCAGGAATTTTAATCTGCCATTACCTAACACCCTGTACATTCTCAGCTGTCCTGTGGAGTATGTCCACGATGCCTTGAGAGCTGCCGATGTGTCAGCGGTGGGGTGATGGTGTCGTGTTGCAGACCAGGACAGTGTGCGGCTGTTGGCGGTGGAGTGCTGCGGACCCCTGGCCCATTTGTGCGAGAAGCAGGAAACCATGACATCGATTCTTCCTGTCGTCCAAAAATTCTCTCAAGTGTTCCTCTCTGACTCTTCTCTATTTTTCTTCACATTTGTCAACGTTGCTAATCTATCAAATGTTTTGACATGAATGGTGTAGTGGAATTCAAGTATGCTGTGTCAAGCTAGGCACCTCTGATAAGGATTCGCCCAGAAGAACGCATTATCAGCTCATTTCTGCATCCTTCCTCAGCACAGTGCCATCAAAGCACAGTGAACAGGTGGATCCCGTTCAGAGGGGAGGGGGGTGCGGCGGGTTTTGAGACGGTAGACTCATGATAAAATGATTGCTTCACGATGGAGGGGTGGACTCTGGGGAGGGGGGAGAAGGGGGGTGGGGTGGGGGAGGTGTTGAACTCATCCCGATGGGGTATGGCAGGGTTCCACCTGGGGAAGGAGGTGTGATCGGTGCTCAGCAGGCAGTGACCTAAGCAGTTGTCGAGCTGTTGCATCGCAGGATAAGTCGTGGCGGGTGCGCTACAACGTCGCTCAGCAGCTTACTACTCTGTGTGAAGCCCTCGGACCGGACCTCGCAAAGTGCACCTCCTTCTGCCCCCTCGACTTCATCCCTCCTTCGCCCTGTGTCCAGCACTTCTTCTCGTTCTGAAAGAGCAGTGGGTGATCATCGACGAGATGAACAGAACTTCAGTCCGTCCTTGTAACAATCCTTGTATCATCTACAAGGGTGAAGTCATCGTGATGGCGATTTGAAACGGGAGTAGAGATTCATGAGCCTTGGCTACATGACGATCACGGGATATGACGCAGTACAACGGCTGTTGGTGTGGGTTGAGCACAGGTCGGAGCTGGTTGCAGCATTTGTCAGACTCTTGAAAGACAACGAAGCAGAGGTTCGTGTGGCAGCCGCTGCGAAGCTGTCTGACTTCTGTAAGATCCTGGAGGGCGATGCTGCAGTCTCGGCTTTGCTGCCGTGTGTCAAGGAGCTCTCCACCGACAGCAGCCAGGTGCCTCGCCGTGACTGTGCGCGCTTTGAAGTGTAGTCACTGAGATAGAACGTCCACTGCTGCCTTCAAATTGTGATGAGCAGTGAGGCCAGGTCAGCACTCTGTGAAGCGTCCAAACACTGACCTGCTGGCCTGCATGTGTGTGTGTATGTGTGTGTGTGTGTGTGTGTTTGTTTGTGTGTGTGTGTGTGTGTGTGTGTGTGTGTGTGTGTGTGTGTGTGTGTGTGTGTGTGTGTGTGTGTGT
>JAULKR010029003.1:0-12436 GCA_032356305.1 Prasiola linearis | reverse complement strand
GCCGCCGAGCCCGGCCTAGCCATCGACGACATCGAGCAGAGCATCACCGACTGGCTCGAGCAGTCGTACTGTCCCGATGGGATCTCGCAGGCGAGAATGGAGACGCTGCAGGCGCAGATCGAGGGCTGGATCGAGGCGCACGGGCATGCCGACAAGCTGAAGACCTGACCGGCGAGAACCCGTCACTCACGAGTTAGTAGAAACAGGTACGATTTTGCAGCCTCGACTCTCACTCGCACTGCCGTTTCAGCCACTTCGAAGGGCAATAGCTCTGCTGCATAGCTACTGACCGATACTCGAGGCTCAGAGCCAAGGAGCCTCAAAGTCTGCAATACTTCGAAGCTTCTTATTTGATTCAGCAAACTCAGCGGCTAAACGCTCAAGTGTTTCAGCCCGCGGCTCAAAATTTGAACTAGCGTTGCGTCTCTCCAAATCAATACTAGGATCCGGCTCGAGCCCGATAAAAGATTGAATCTTGGACAAGCAAGCTACACTATCGTTGACCATCTCTTCGGTGGCCACCAACATGACATTATCTCGAGAAAAGTGATCGTAGAGCCGTTCTATTTGATCTGCATAACGCCCTCGCGCAATATATGAGTAATGCTGGTGAGGTCGCGAAACATACGATCTTTCAGACAGAAGGCGTTCCTCAACGCGATCCAGGCGGGTTGGCTCAAGATCGAGCGCCTCATCAAGGTCCTTGATTGGTTCGTGACCTTCCCAAACCATGTGCAAATGATGAGAAATAGCTCTCTTTACCGGATTTCTCAGCAGAACAATAATCTTTGCATTGGGAATAGTCGCCGCCATCCGCTTGGCTCCAGCAGGATGAAAAATATAATACGGACTTGCCTCGCCAACAATTGCCTTGTGACCGATATTGGCAGCGCGCCTATCTCGCTCCGCTCGGCTGGCAAAATGTGAAAAATACCATTTGTCATCTTGATGATAATTGGTGTCGAAATAATGGACGCCTTTAGCTTTTATTACGTTTGGCATTATCGCCGGATGTTTAGACAGAGCGCTGAACAATGACGTTGTTCCGCAGCGCTGCGCACCCGCTATGACAAAATCAGGGGGCGGGCGCTTCTCTTTTCTCATTCTTGCTGAAAAAATACTCTTCAGCACCATCTGCCGAGTTTTTCGTCGCACCGCCCGGAGAGCCACCATAGGTTGAACCTGAAAATCCGTATGTTGAAATAAAAACTTGATTGCAGGAAGCAAAAAATCAACTAATCCATTTTCTCAAACCTGCTTTCAAGGCCGGTTCAAACTTGAGGTCGACTGATTGAAGTCCGGCATTACGAGCAAATCGAAAACGAGTAGTCATCTCTAATAGCGCGAGTATAACCAGTGGCTCCGCATTGACCGGCGGCAGATCAGATGCATTGAGATATTTTCGGACACTCGCCGCCGCTCGATCCACATCAAGAGATTTCCTGAAAGGAAAAAACGAGCCCTCAGATAGAGCGAAATGCGCAACATCAATCCCTCGCGGTGCGATCATCGTGCAGCGCTCCCAATCCAGTGCGGCCACGCGCTCTCCTACCATTCCCAAATTGGCACGGGTCCAATCTCCGTGGCTAACGCCAAAATCGAAAACGTAGCCACCCCAAATACTGTCTATTTTATCTATGGATGAAAGCAGGTCTTTGTCGATCATTCCACCAATGCCAAGCTTTCTCGCGTTTTTGACAACTTGGAGCCAGTATGTGCTATTGCCCAACTCGGAACTTGTCACAAGACTCTGGAGAGCCAGTGCATCCGCAGCCTGATGTGCACTGCGAGCATCACGTTTTAAAGGCTTCAGCTTGAGAGGAGACGTTATCAAAACATTATGATTACCAGCCCACGTGCCTGAGTACAGTCGACGCGGCATTAGCACGGGCATGTCAATGCCTTCGAACCTTTCGAGCACTGCGCTTTCATGGGCAATAAGATCATTTGTCATGGCTTCAGAGCCAAACTTCGCGAAGCAAAGCGCTTCTCCGGCGTCGGATATAGCCATCGCAACTATTTTCGCGTTAGGACGACCAAAACTAAGCCGCAGCGCAATTTGAAAATCTTCCTTGCCCAATGCATTTGAAATAAGCTCCCGAAGCGGGGAGCGAACCTTGTCCTGCGACGTCAGTGCAACTTCCGAGCTGACGCGTGAAAGCGGACCGCCGGTCCACGAGGCGGCCTGGACAAACGGTGTTACAACTTGAGTAAATCTGAGATTGCCGAGAAAACTATCGATTGCCGAATGCATAGCATTTCGCCCGAGCGGTAGTAGCAAGCGGGGCAAGCCGCGCACATATAGAACAGCAAAACGTTCGATCGCGTCCGGATGAGAACCTTCGCTGAAGTCGAAACCAAGCTCGTAGCCGCCGAGAATCTTGCTTGCCGCCGAGAAGGCAGCTTTACGTCTGGCAACGTGCAAATTAGCCAACTTTTTTTTTACGATAAAATTCACCTTGATCAACCAAACTTGTCAAATTGACTAACTAGAGTCGACTGAGATCGCATCGCCTTGCGCGAACTCTTGACGCCAGCGAGGGCGCTATGTTTGCTGACTCCTCCCTGTTGATGCATTGAGGTGTGCGGCGATTGACTAAGCAAGTGAGTGATCTCAACATAATTCAATTGGAAGATGTGTGCCTGAGTCGACACAGCGAAGTAATGCGCGTCGGATCTCTGCCTATGTCCTTGCACACAACTCAGCCAAATATCTCGGGGTGATCACGGACGTGATGCAACCCGATGCAGAAGGGCTGCACCTGCTGCACCCTTCCAGATCGACTTCACGCCGGGTTCTCCGTCGCTCTTGCGTCCGAAAGAGCCACCCGACTGCGCGATCAGGCGCAGCACGGCGTTGAGCGTCGGCCCTGTCTCCGGCACCGCCTGCTTGTTGAGCACGCGGAGCGCGTCAACAGTTTTGGACCAGCGATTGGGCAGTTCGTTATCCATCGAACCGATCGCGCACCTTGGGCATGGTCGGAAAGTTCACGCCTCTCTCGATACCGTCCCCGTCGGTGACGGGATTGATGGCGACAACCGTTGGCAGCGCCGGTGGCTGTGGCGCGTGACACATGAAGCGTTCGGGGCGGCGCGCGCAGGCCGCGCGTTCGCTCTGCACGTTCGCTTGTAAGCCGCCGTAGACCTGCGCCGGGGGGGGGGGGGAAGGCAGACGATCCCGTGATGATGATGGGCACGCTCGTACCAAGCGGAAAAGTCGCCCCAGTAGCGCGCATCATGTCCGACGCCGTTGAAGCGTCCAAGGTAGTGCGGCTGGGGCTTGTCGGTGCGGAAGTGGCTCTCGATGAAGGGATTGTCGTTGCTCATTCGAGGGCGCGAGTGACTCGGCATCGCCCCACTCTCGACAAGAGTGTCGAGAAAGGCGCTGGCCGTCATTGGCGCCCCGCGATCCTGATGCACCGTTAGTGTGCCCGGCACAATTCGGTAGCGCGACATTGACTCCTCGAGCAGCCGACAAGCGAGCGCACTGTTCTCGCTCCGCGAGAGCATCCAGGCGACTACGTTGCGGCCGTACAGTTCCATCACCACGTACAGCGAAAGGTAACTTTCCGGCGTCGTGGTAGCGAACTTGGAGATTTCCCACGTCCAGACGGCGTTCGGTACCCGCGCCTCGAGGCGCGGAACGGCATGGTGTCGCGCCTCGCGCTGTGGGCGTCGCTCCCCGTTCTGCCTCCCCGCGCTCGCGAGCAGCCGCTGCATCGTGTGAACCGAGCAGTGGTAGCGACCGCGCTTGAGCTCGGCGGCGCAGACCTGCGTCGGCGCCTGCTCGGCGCAGGGCTCGCTGTTGAGTAGCGTCAGTACCGCCTCGCGCTCCTCGGTGCCGAGCGCGCGCGGATGCGAGGCACGCTCGGCTGTCGCCGCCCTCGCTTGACGCGTGCGGCGGAACTCGGCGCCGCGGCGGTGATAGACACTGCTCCCCGGCAGTCCCAGCGCCCGGCCCGCCGAGCGCATCGATATCCTCGCCGGACGCTCCTCGAGTACCAGCCTCATCGCTCGTTCTCACCATCGAGTCGATCGAGGACCACGAAGGCTCTTTCTTGCAGCGCCAGCAGATCGTCCTTCACGCTCAGTTCTCGACGCAAACGCTCGTTCTCACGCTTGACCCGCTTTGGCTCAAGCGCCTCGGGCGACATCGACGGCTCCCTGACCGGCGCACGATCGGCGAGTCCGGCAATGCCGCTCTCGGCCAGCCGACGGCGCCAGGCGCTGATCTGCTCAGTCTGGATCTTCTCGCGCCGGCACAACGCCGAGAGCTCGGCGCATCTGGTGCAGACATCAGCCTCGGCGATGATGCGCCGCTTCTCGGCGTCCGATCGGCGCGCATGCCGTCGGGTCTCGAACTTAGTGTTGGCCGTCACGTGTGAGGATCGGGGAATGTGGCTGGCTTGCTCATCGACAGTGTATCTTTGACTCCCCCGGTTGCTTGTCGAATGCACTGTCAAGGTGTCCAAGGCCATATTGACGTGTGAGGATGTCACGGAACAGTACGACGTTCACCGCCACAGCGCTAGCACCTACACCGTGAACAGGTACGCTGCGGACCTACCTCCACGTCTTCGCAAACATCGCAGCGGTAGACACGGACGAGGCGCTTGAAGCGCTTCTGCCGTGGAACGTGTCGTAAGGCAGTTCGACACGCCAAGCCACGTCGATTTGCTGGCGATTGCGATCAACTCGCCGGCGAATACGCAAACGCAGGGACAGGCGGATGCTGCGACGAAGCAAGCGGAGCTGGAAGGCTGAGCGACTGTTCGTCTGGGTGCAGAACTTCCGTCGGCTGGTCACACGTCGGGAGGTGATGCTGGAGAACTTCGAAGGCTTCGTGCAGCTGGGCATTGCAGAAGATTCTGCACAGGCAATTTTGAGATGGCTTCTACTAATAAATCCGATCGCAGAAAATGCTCGCCATACCGCAGAATCAGAAAATCTCATCACGAAGACTGCGGCTTCCGAAAAAACTTCAAGTATATCGTCAAAAGATTCAACTTCAGCCGTCGATTGACTAGCCAAGCAAGGGCTAGATTCAACATCGATATTGCCATAGCAGTGGCAATCGCTGCTCCGATCACTCCGTAGTTATCGGTCAAATAAAAGGTAAGCGGCAAGCTTATTGCGGCCACAAATATCGAAGAGTTCCGAACATCTTTCTCGAACCCACTCATCATGAGAAGTTTTCCACATGGCCCGGTCAGCGAATTGACCAGCTGTCCGCATACCAAGATGGAGAGCAGGCTGGCAGCTTCGACGTATTTTTCACCAAAAACCCGGAGCACATGATCACCAAAGAAAATGATAAAAAGAAAAATCAATATCGATACGGCGGCGAGAAGCTTGAGCGACGTCGCGAGGACATCCTCGGTTTTGCCAATATCACCGTTGTGATAATTTACAGCGAACTTAGGCGATACAACCATGTTGACTGCGGTGAGTATCATCGGAACAAGCAGTGCTATTCTTGCAGAGACGGCAAGAAGAGCCAGCTCATTCTCTTCCACGTAAATCGAAGATATAAATTGTGAACTCCACTGATTTGACTGCTGAGCGATTACGACTATCCAAATGGGAACAGTTGTGCGATAAATTTCCCAGTAGTCCGCAGAAAGCAATTTCGCCTTTTTCCACTCTGAAGGTCTGACTCCATTGGCAGAGTGCAAAAACACGGCTACGATAATTTGCGTGAGCAGAGCGACGTAACATGCAACAGCAAATAACAGCACGAACTCAACTGCACTGTTCGGCGCAAAAATGAATACGAAAAATGTGAAAATCACGTAGTGGAACGAAGTATTTGTCACAGCGCCTGTAAAAACGTAACCTGCCGCATGAAGCGAATGCCCAATAATTCCGAGCATGGCAATTGCGATCGCCGCCGGATAAACTAGCAGCAAGTACTCCATATAGGCATACTCGACGACCAGGCTCGAAAAATAAACGACAAAATATATTATAAGACTTCCGCCGACACAGATTAGAGCGCATGCCAGCACAATAGATATAAATTTTCGGTAGTTGCTTTCGCTCAGGTATATCGCACACTTCTTCATTGCGAAATTATCTAGCCCAAACGTCAGGAAATGCGAAAAAAATATCGCAAATCCAAGGCTCAGAAAGAATAAACCACTATCACTTACGGAAAGATTCGACGTCACAGAGTAAGACGCCACTAGAGCGCTTGCCGCGCCAAGAATACGACCGGCAAAGCTGCGAATCGCAGCTTTCAGGAATCCATGCATTTCAGTGTCTAAACTTCTTGATGTTGCGAAACAGGAGAATGAATGCTCTTGGGTAGTCAATAACGTACCGGCCAATTGTCGACGGCTCGCTTATCATGCGATAAGCAAATCGAAGGTTATATTTATCCACCCACATAGGATAGTATTTCCCGCCACTTGAAGCTGTTTGATGTATGAACCCTCCGCACGTATAGATCCGACCATCAAAGCCGTACTCCACCAAAGCGTTCGCAGCTTCTTCCTGTTTTACCGCTCCCATTCCAATTACCACGTAGTCATATCCGGAACTAGCTAAAGTGCCGATAAAATCTGAAAACTGCCTGTCGTCGTCGAAGTAGCCCGTGCGTCCTTCGATATCAATCCCGGGAAACATCTCACCAACTCTTGCCAAGAACTCTTTGTTCGATCGGGGATCAGACCCTAAAATGAACCCTCGCTCTGACCGAGCCACGGCTCTGTCGAAAACAAAATTGGCGACCGAAGTAAAATCAAAGCTGAGCCGTTCAATTTCAGAATATCGACAAGCCAGACTGAGAAATATTTTCAGAGCTATCCCATCAATACCTACTTTGTCAAACCTTTCCAAGCTTACCTCTGACTCATAAATTTTTAACAAGCTGTAAGGATTGAGGAAAGTTACAACCCGAGCCTCTGCGAATTCCGAAATATTTTTACAAATTCGATGTTGCTCCAACACTGAGGTGCCTCCCAGTTTAGCAGAAATTTAATAACGAAAAAATTCATTCTGCCAACTTACTATTATCAGTTGATTGGCCGCCTCAGCGCGCATCAAGTCGAGCGGGCACTGATTGCTAAATTGCTCGCCCGTTCACTAACATTCATGCGGTCGCATCCTTGAAGTGTCGCTTCTAATTCATGATCTTCAACAGCATGCAGCAGCCACTGCGCCACTTATACATGTATACCTAGACAATTGTTTGCATTTCAGCCTTGCACTTCAGTGAAACTTACATTTCGCAACATTAAGCGCTGCCTTCAATGTCGAAATATTCATTCGCGGCTATGAAATGCCCAAGATTATACCCGTTCGTTATCGGCTGAAATTACCACATTGTTGCACCTGAAATCGTGACGATTCTTCGCACCGGGAAGCGCCAACAAGTCCATCCTGTAACATTCTGCGCTGACAGCCTGTGATAGGCCACGTTCAACAGTGAGCAGACTGAAGTGAGCAGACTGACTAAAGGAAAAAGAAGAATACAAATGTTGCTCGAAATCAAAATTATACCTTCGGTTCAACGTCCCTGTGCTGAATCACATTGGCCGCTTTTGACAAGCAATTGCCAAGCTGAGGTGGCGCTCCTAATCACACCTACAAAAATCACTGAACGTGAGCACGAAGCTTCGCATAGCTTGGAAAGCATTACAGCAACACTAATCTTTGCAAATGACCCATCAAAGAAAAAAGTAGCCTTAGAAATCGCCGAGCCTCATCTCGTTTATGCAAAGTGTCATTCTGATAGGTTAGTACCGGTAACACAACCTATGAACTGTTAACTGACACCCAACTTCTGGCGAATGTGACGTTACTTAATTGCCAGCGATTCGTGTTGGACTGAGCGACAGGCGGTCCTTACAGGGCAATCGCTCTGCGCGTGCAGCCCAGCGAGAACCGTTTCCATATAGCGCTTGTCTCAACCTGACCGGCAGCGCTTCGCTTCGATCCAGCCCTTGTGCGTCTTTTCGCGCTCAGAAGTTCCCGGCCAATAGATGAAGCGCTGACAGAACAAGCGTTTGGTCGTTCTGCCCGACGGAGCTCTTCGTAGGGTAGCGTGGCCAGCCTCTCCCCATCTGTTCGTGCCTCGCCGACGGCCGCTCCCTTTGCCTGTCTTCGTCAGAGTCTTTCCGCCCCCGGGCTGATCGGCACGCTTCGGAAGAGTTTCTCCACCGTGCCCGACGCGCGCCGCAAGGGCTCCGTACACCATGCGATGGCCGACGCCCGCGGGGCTGCCTTCGCGATGTTCCACCTGAAGTTCTCCTCGATGCTCGGTTTCGACGGCGCCGCCCATGCGGACCCGCGCCTGATTCACAACCTCCAGATCCTCTACCGCCTCGACAGTGTCCCATCGGACACCCGGATGCGCGAGATTCTCGACGCGATGCCGCCCGAGGCGCTTCGCCCCGCCTTCGAGGCGATCCACCACGAACTCCAAAGAAGCGGCGCGCTGGAGGACTTCAAGAGCCTCGACGGACGCTATCTGCTCGCCATCGACGGCACGGGATGCTTCTGCTCGACGAAGATCAGCAGTCCGCACTGCTTGGTCAAGAAGCGCTCGAAAGGCGCTGTCGTCGAGTACTCCCATCAAGCGCTCGGCGCGGCAATCGTACATCCGGACAAGAAGGACCAGGCGCTGGTGCTGGCCGTCGAGCCGATCACCAACGAGGACGCAGCGAAGAAGAACGACTGCGAGAGAGAGGCGGTCAAGCGTCTGCTGGACTATCTCGGCCAGGCGCTCCCCGCTCGACGCTTCCTGATCATCGAGGACGCCTTGGCGGCGAACGGTCCGCATCTGGAGGCGCTCGCCGCGCATGCGATGGACTTCATGATCGGAGTCAAGCCGAGCAACAGCCTTGCCTTCGCCGAGGAGATCTTCCACCGCCAGAGCGCCGGGGAGCTCGTCGAATGGCAGAGCGCGATGGAGGACGACGGCGGCGTGTCCGGCTACCGCTTCACTCACGACGGGCCGGTCAGCGCCATCTACACCGAGCTCTCGGTCAACTAACTCGAGTGGTGGGAGATCGACAGGCATGGTCGGCAGAAGGTGTTCACGTGGGTGATCAATCTGGCGATCACGCCCGGGAACGTGTTCGAGCTGGCGCGCTCGGCGCGTGCCCGATGGCGTATCGCGAACGAGGCGTTCAACACGCTCAAGAGTCGGTGATGTCTAGAAGCCATCTCAAAAATCCCTGGTGGTCCAAGCGAGAAGTTCTGATACGCCACTGAAGATCTAACTCGATGTTTCTGCTCGCTTTTTATGACCAAAGACATGTCAGAATTTGCTGATCGAACCATTGGCGTGAGATAGACTGCCCACAGATGCCTGATTTGTCGAGGTTTTCGATGACCATCAACGAGCTAACCGAGGCCCAGCGGGAACGCGTCCTGCCGATACTGGCCAGTGATCAACGCCTCGCCGGTCGTGCCGGTCGCTTGAGGGAGAACAACCGTATCGTGCTCTGCGGCATCCTGTAGGTTCTGCGTACCGGAGCGCCGTGGGTAGGCGTTCACGGTACAGCGCAAGGCGAACAGACCCCGTCGGGCCAGGCTGGCAAGCGCGGAATACCCAGCGGCAACGGAGTCGTCACGCCGCGTGAGCTCAACGACTCCTCGCAGATCCGGCGCAAGTACGTGTAGATCGGAACCCCCAGCTGTCGTCCCGTCATCGTCACGCTCAGTACCATCGCCCGGAACCGATTCCCTCGCCGCGACTGACTCGCGTTCGCCACCTTGCGCCAGACGGGCGCTGTCAAGATAGTTGACCGATTCGGTTACGCTGCTTCTTGAAGTCTCTCCGACTCGGCAGCGACAGGTTTTTCCGGATTCAGCCAGACCGTTCCCGGTCTCGACCAGTCGCGCCGCTCTCCACTCCAGCGTGCCGGGTTCGCCGCCTTCGCCTCGTCGTAGACCCGCTCGCGTGCGGCGAGCACGGCCACGTCATCGCCGCGGTGACGCTCGGCGGGGGTGACGAAGTTGATCGCGCTGTGCCGATGCTCTTCGTTGTACCAACGCACGAAGCCGAGCACCCACTCCCGCGCCGCCTCGACGCTCGCGAAGCCCTCGACGGGAAAGTCGGGGCGGTACTTCGTCGTGCGGAACAGCGACTCGGAGTACGGGTTGTCGTCAGAGACCCGAGGGCGGCTGAACGAGCTCTTGAGCCCCAGCTCCTCGAGCTTCACCCGCAGCGTGCTCGAGCGCTGCGGGCTACCGTTGTCCGCGTGCAGCACCAGAGCGCTGCCCGCGCAGCGCTCGGCGAGCACCGCGCGGGTGACGAGCCCCGCGGCCAACTCCCCCGTCTCGCTCTCATACACCTCGTGGGCGACGATCTTGCGACTCCACACGTCCATGATCAGGTACAGGTAGAAGTAGACACCGCGTGTGGGCGAGGCCAGGTAGGTCACATCCCATGACCACAGCTCGTTGGGACCGTGGGCGGCGTGCGAGGTGGGCGTCGCGCCCGAGCGCCTTCGCGCCCGACCACGTTCGTGTTGCTCGTTGGCCTCGTGCAGGATCCGATAAAAGCTCGACTCGGAGGCCAGATACGTCCCCTCGTCGGCCAGCGTCGGGACGATCTGCCCCGGCGGGAGATCGGCGAAGCGCGGGGCGTGACAGGCGTCGAGCACCGCCGCTCGCTCGGCCTCGCTCAGGCGGTTCGACGGGGGTGGACGCACCGCCTCGGAACGGGCGTCCGCGCGCACCGCCGCGGGCTCCTCCACTGTCGAGCCGGCCGCCGTCCAGCGGCGGTAGGTGCGTCGATCGATCCCCGCCTCCTCGCAGGCGCGAGCGAGCCCCGCGCCGGCGGCGACGGCCTCTCCGATCGCCTCGGCGGTGAAGGCGCGATCGGCGAGCGAGATCATCCGTCCTCGTCCTCCCCGAACCGCCCGGCGAGCTTTCCCCGCAGCACCAGCAGTGCTGCCGCCTCCGCGAGTGCCTTCTCCTTGCGCGCCAGTTCCTTCTCGAGGCGGCGGTTGCGCTCGTCCGCCGCCTTGGTTGCCGACTTCAGCTCCGCCGAACTCGAACGCTCCCAGTCGTTGGCCTGGGTGCAGGCCTCGCGCCAGGCGGCAACTTGGGTGGTGTGCAAACCCTTGGCACGGCAGTACTCGGCGATCTCCGCCTCGCTCATCGCGGCCGTCTCAAGCACGGCGGCGAACTTGTCGGCCGATGTCCAGCCGCCGGGTGTGTTGTCCGAGTCGGGCATCAGCCGCCCCTCCTGTCGCGCTCGGGTTCGCCAAGCGTACAGCGTCTGCGCCGAGATTCCTTCCTCACGCGCGAGAGCGGCGATCGAACGCGCGTTCGGTGGCAACATCTTCTTCAGCACGGCCTCGCGCCGTTCAACCGGGTAACTCATGAAAGCCTCTCTGACCGCCCCCTGCCATTGTAGGAATCTGCTCGGAGGCAGCGGTCAACTATCCTGACGCAGGGGGGGTTCGCGTGCTACCAGACAAGCGGCGAGAGGTAGGCCGGGAGCACGTCGTCGACCGGCTCGTCCTCGGCGCGAAGGTGAGCGACGGCGCGCTCGAGGTAGACGGTATTCCAGAGCACGATCGCCGCGGCGAACCGTCTACGACTTGTCATGTTTCTTGCGACCTCTTAGCCACCACGAAATAGCTAGATGCGTCTTTGTATATCTCTTCATATTCAATCGCTTGAAACCCGCCTGCCTCTAATAAACTATCTACCTCAGAGCCCGTGACTCTTCTTATAGGGATGGGAATTAGTCCGAGTTTGCACAAGACCTGCACCAGTTTGATTTGAAGGCCAACTAAAAATGACATCCTTTGACGCAAGCAGGGCGTTACAGAAATGAACAAACCCTTCGGCTTTAGCAATTCATTTATTCGCAGCATTACATTCTGTGGACTGGCGACTGTATGCAACATGTTAAAAGCCAAGATGACATCATATGATTCTTTAGAAAATTCGCCATCAAAGATATCTGCTTGCTCGAAGAATACGTTCTCCACCTTCGCAGCCGCTGCCTTCACCCTTGCTATTCCAATCATTTTCGATGATATATCAATGGCGTGAACTTCTTTAACTTTACAGGAAAGGTGACACGTTGCGGTTCCTGTCCCACACCCATAATCAAGAACTGTATCGCTACATTTGAGGAATTTTTCGGCATTTTTTCTAGATTTATCATGAATGTACGCAAATCGCTCTTCGGTTTTGTCGTAGTTTTTAGATGCTCTATCCCAGAATTTTTCCAGTTTGCTCATTTTCCATGCCTTCGTGTGGGAAACATAACAGCTGCCTTCAGGTACGTTTGAGGCAGGTTGACTGATGCGGTAGCGCGAGCGAATTTGCAGTCCATATTCCGTATCCATAAAATTCGGATCCGTCGCCAAAGCTTTCGACGTGCCGGTCTTGAAGTGCTTCGACGCTGCTCGCACCAAGAAGCTCCACCCCGGAGAGTGCATCGTGCCAATTCAACAGATCGTTG
>JAULKR010028892.1:0-12445 GCA_032356305.1 Prasiola linearis | reverse complement strand
GTGTGTGTGTGTGTGTGTGTGTGTGTGTGTGTGTGTGTGTGTGTGTGTGTGCCAGTAGAGCACAACCCACAACCAATAACGAACGGTAGATGACGGACGACTGACTCGTAAAGACGTCGAAAGTCTAAGCCATTGTGGATGGTGTGGAATCCACTGAGACGCGTCCTTGGCAAAGCGCCTGTAGCTTGTATGTATGCCGACAGCCAGGGTGCACACTCCAGGGCAACCAGATGGGCCACAATCTCAGCCTCAGGGTCACGTCCGTTCAGTTGTAGGAAGATTTCGTCGCGGAAGGAACGGTTGCCCGGCTGCAACACTTGCCATCGTCGTTGATAGTCGCGAAAGTCATTGGGTAGCTGCAGATTCCACTTTGGGCGGAAGTTGGTATGGAGGAACATGACACGCCCTGCACAGCTGGCAGCACCATTGAAGCATCATGAAGTGCAGCCATGTTCACCGAACTGACCCTGCCTTGCCAACTAAGGCATCGGCAATCCGATGTCATGTTCTTAATGCTGCTGACGACAAGATCTCGTCTGTATTTCAAAAATATTGGAAGTAGATATCCCCGCAGCGACACAGACTAGCGAAGCAATGGTAATGCTGTGACAGACACGTGCTGATATTCACACCCAATGACACATCTGCTGGACTGGTCTAGTGCACGGTTTGAGGACACCACGATGGGCACATCGCCAGCAGTGCACCAGTTGAGTGAGCGTTTGAGTAATCCAGGGTGGTTGGGAGGGTGATCAGGCGCCACCTTGCGGATCATGCTGCACCATTGTGTTGCCCGCAAAGTCTAGCCAGCAGTGTGTCTCTCGCTTGTTGCAATGCGTCCTGTGGACACGTCACGACTTGACATGAGATGACATGACCTGGTACACTCAGTAGTTACCGTCTTTCACCCAGTGCAGCTGTGTTCGACAGACTGCAATGGTATTGCAGAAAGAAGTTCAACATCAAGCCGACACTTTCTTCACAGCGTGCTCACACAGCCCTGAACGTGGTGCGAACTGATTGCACATGGCATGACAGCACGATGGCACGTCATCGATGCATATCGAGCATCCCATGAACTGTGCAACGGCAGGGAGTGGCAGTGAAATATTGAGACCAACTGGGACAAGGGACAAGACAGTGCGGTTTCAGCTCAGAGACGCACTTCGTAAGACCTACACTGCCAGCTGGCGTGGGCATCAGGGCGAAGCTGCCATTGGTCGCGATGATTGCGAAGGCAAAGGTCTCTTTGTCACCCTTCCCCATGTAGTTGGTCAGCAGCTCGTAATACAATGCCGAGTGTATGTTCATGAAGACCGCCAGCAATATAGCGCGCCATGCCCTGATAAGATTTGACATGATAGACACGGCCATGTCAGCAGTGACCGCTGCAGGCTAGGGACGCTCCCCTCCCCTCGACCATTCCATCTTCGCAAGACTCAGGCCACAAGGTATGCAGAAGCTGTGCAGAGACGGCGACCTCTGGTGAGATCTGCCGCTGCAGGCTTCTGCCCTTTCAATGACTAATGAATGACCTGATGCATGCATTCGAGACATTGCCACGTGGCTTCGTGCCCTCGGAGGCTGCAGCCACAAGGGCCGCTTAGTAAGCTGCTTGATGAGACACGTGCAGAGCATTACGTCACCGGGGGCCCTCATCTTACATGCCTGGCAACATGCCTGGCTTCTGCTCTCGGGCAGGCTGATGCTTGGTGATCGGTTTGCTGGGTACCTACATTAGGGTCGTCCCAAACAAGACATCCCAAATAACACAAGTAGAAAGAAAAAGAGTGGGACAGATGCTTGTGTCAGCAGGAGTGAAGAATCCTGCTGTTTGTGTCGTATACATGACGTCTATCGGGTCTAATACACAGCACAATCTCGGCGAGCGCCTGGGCAATACTCGGAGCTATGCAAGAATAGGATGCAAAGGAGGAAGGTGTAGAAGGGCATAAGAACACGAGGAGGCATCATGAGAGAGAGCCCCTACCGATGTGTTACACTCTCGTCACCACAACGGAGGAATCACATCACTCTGCTCTGCGTCTGTCTCCTCAATGAAAGGACCTTCCCTTCTCCAAATGACCCTTCCTAACTTGGAAGAACCCCTCCCTGATGAAAGCGCCCTCTCTGAACAAATGATCCTTGGCCTTTCTCTCGTACAACTCAGGGTGACTATTTCTATACTTACCACATGTGCCCTTAACCCAGCACCTGACCTGGGCTTATGGAACATCATTTGGCCGCTCTCGAAGCTGCCAGCTGGCATGATAGTGCCAGCTGGCAATGCGAGGACACCGGCAGCATCTGGTGCAGCTGCTGAGGTCCAATAGTCAGGCCACAATACAGCGTCCGCGGCTGCAAAAAGGGGACTATCGAAAAGCAGGCTAGGGTCCCGCATCGGAACGTTGTCAGCATCCAGCAGCAGCACCTGTCGGGCCACATCAGTTGCAAAGACGGGTAACCTGGGGATCAACCTGGTACCTGGGGTACCGTGAGATAGTGGAGGTGCCGGAACCTTCTATTGCTGATGCAGGAGGGGGCCGAATTTCGAGGGGGACCCACCCTGGTTGCTGGTGTCGTCAGCCCAGCTGTGCACAGGTGTACGTAGGACCGTCCAGAACAACCAGAAGACAAGCAGCGAAAGGCTGTGGCATCTATCATTGCGAGAGCGAAACAGTTCGAGGGCCGTTGACAGTCGACAGTAGCAAGGTGTACGTCACGATGTTCATTGGTCTGCTTTCGGCACCTGTTCGAATCCCGACAAAAGCAGAGCAGCGGCCTTCAAGGCAAAGCCGGCCAAACGTTCGGCCCCAGGAGGAAAAATGTGCAGAGTGGCACCAGCAGCTTCCAGGGCTGCTGCCAGCTGTTGGGTGGGCGCTTCCTCGGGCAGAAACCACAGTTCCACCGGCAACGTGCTACCTGCGATTAGCTGAGGGAGTCCTCCCTATTGGCACATACTGGACTACTGAAGGCTTGCTGTTCACAGAGGGGGCACCTACGACAACACTTCAATGACAACAGACAACAGACACAACGAAAACTGAATCAGACTGTGCACCTTACACTGCGAGCACACAGGTAAAGCAACTGTTTTGCGCATCAAGCACACTGGCCCAGCCTTCGCGAGATGTACACATCAAGCACCATGACAACGGCAGTTCAAGAGCATATCATAGAGGGCTCGAAGCTTCTTCACATGCTCATGCTATTCCTACAGAACATAGCCGACTGTTCAAATCCCCACACTTCAGTGATTCTTCAGCACACCAGATTTCAGCTCGACAGAAGCTCCTGATGGCTGACCTGAGAACCTCTCGTATTTGTTGGGCCACTGTGTCATCACAATCTACTGAGCGAGCCCCCAAGCACAGGGAGTCCCACGGTGCAAAAAGGTCAAGACCAAGGAGTCGACACGGGTCCGTTTGTACGACAGCATCTCAACCGGACCGTGAATGCTAACCACGTATGTGTCAAACTGTACCACTGGCAGGCCGGGTGCTCATCAGCATTGACACAGCAGCAACAACCAGCTGAGACAGGTTGAAACCCCCTCGCTCTTTGGTAACCTGTAGCTGGACTGCAGTGGCACCTGTTTGCCTCAGCATGTGTAGAGACACCCACGTATGGACGATGTGGGGGGAACCCCCGGAGACAATGGCAATGCCTCTGCCACGGGAGAGACCCTCTGGCATTCCTGGAGCAGCTGCAAGGAAGCTTTGCCATTCCTGCCGAGCAGTAGCAACGTCATTCCTGTAGCGCATCATTGACACGCATTGCACTGAGGTCGATCCATTCTTTGCAAATCCAATTCCAATGCCTGCTGGTGGCAGTGCATGCTAATTTCTGTACGTCATCGTCTGTGATAGGTAAGGAAGGCAGGCCAGCCCAGCTCGATGAGACACTGGTAGATCACGGAAATCTTTACTTGCAAAATACCGCTCCACTGCGCGGTGTGAGGAAGATGCGAAGCTTTCACTGTCGAACTGCAGGATCGACAAAGAGCAAAGCCGTGAGCAGCCTCAGGGATTCATGAAGTGGAGGTGAATAGCTGAAAGGCGATGTGGTAGTAAGCGCTTACTGCTGCATGCTCTTGCCTTGCGTGACCCAGTCGTCTCCTCGGGTTCGAATACCAGGGGATCGGACCGAGCTACGACCTGCCTCTTCGGCTGCTTTCTGCACAGCTGTCCACAGTTGTCTGACAGCAGGAGGCTGCGGGGCAGACCACTTCTCTGTATATGTGCCATCTGCTTGGCGTACAGCCTTCGTATCTGCGTTGTGCGTTTATGGCTTCTGTATAGTTAAAGAAAGTCACCGCTCACAGACCTGAGGTCTGAAATTGCGCATGCGAACATGAAGGAGGGCACCTCGGAAACAATTATGGCATCAGTCTTAGGCCCTGGTCCTCCATGTGACTCATTGTGGTAACCAGACGTGACGGTCCCATCGCCTCATCTCCGGCTGTATTGAATCAATTTCACTTAAACCTCACCTGAAGCACAGGCTACTGGTTCTGGGATACGCCTTGTGCTCGAACTCGTAGTCTTTGCAGTGGCACAAGCCTTGCTGCAAGTGAAAGGTTGATGCACACCACACGTCCGTCTGCATGAGGAAAGGTGTGGGGTAATCTTCGCGGTGGCTCTCGCTGTGAGCATGTCACTTGAACGGGAGGCTGTGAAATTGATATAAGACCACATGGCTACTGAAACCTACACAGCAGTAAGACCTGCCCCAATATAAGCCCAAAATCACTGAAATTTCAATGACGTTGCACTTACAGCTGTGTCGCCCAACCACCACTGCATTCGCAGTAGCCTGCGCCCTTTGTAATGACTTGCTCGCATGTTTGGCCTTGGTCTCCTGCCACATCCCTGAGAGAAAAGGAAAAATCCTCCAGCTGATCGCATTTTTGCAGCGATATTCTTGGCTGAAAGGCAATATACTTCTACGGCGCACCCAAATGGACTGCAAGAAATCGTGTTCCTCCAGGCTACGCAGTGCAGGTTGACGCTCTGGCTCACTAGCGCACTGTCACGCGTTGTTGTAAGGTGATATGTCACGATCGAAAAAACCAGAAGAGTTGCAATAGCAGCAAATAACCGGCAACGTATCCATATTGAAGCGTAGCGAATCAAAAGAGTCGGGATACTTGCCCCTCTATGCTTCGTTCTGAGCATACATGCGCGAATGAATCGTCTAGGAGCAGTCAGGCAGCCTACTCAGACCTAGGTGCAGCGAGATCAGCGTATATTTCTCAGCACCCATTGTCAGAGTTGGCAGTTGAGTAATATAGAGGGCTTCCCAGGCAGGAATCAACATTCGATTGCGAGACTGCATAACTATGCCTATAAGCAAATGCACAAGACACTGGCGCCCATGCACATGATGCGATCCATTTGCGCGAAGCCGCTGTGTATGTAGTGTGTCCACGAGTCACGTACATTGTACACACGCATGCAATTTTGGCTGAGCAAATGTTGCTTTGACTCCAGCTGGCAATGCGGCTCAAAATTTCAAACTGAAACTCTGGATTGTACGGATAAAACATCACGGCCATTCCTTTTGTTCAAAGTTGAAAAATACTATCTTGAGGCGATTGCCGTGCTGCATGCTCGCAAATGAGAGCATTCTGCGAAGTTGGTGTCGCTGCAAGCTTTCATGATCATCGAAGATATGATGCTAATCTTATATCAAAGGACAATACTCATTTGAGGAATTACACTAGTAATCTTGTACTAGATTATGAATACGGGTGGCTTCAAGGCTTCTAGAATTGATCTGGCCACATGCCATGGGAATGCGAATTCGCATCGAACGACACACGTTTGACGTTGGCCAAACGCATTGATGAACGCATTCTTGATCGCAAAGCTTGCAAGTCCAATTGGCGTTCTCATGCGGATTTATCCTCTCAGGCAGGAAGAAGGCATGAATCAACTGAGCTCTTACAACCGATTGGTAAACTACAGCAAGACTTTTATGAGGTGCACAAATTTGCAACAAGAAGCAGCTTGCCTGGTTTACGTCGTGGCTATTTGATTACATGATTTGCTGGGAACCACGTGGCCCTCTGAAGTCAGGTGATCGCGTCAAAATTACAATTAGGTCCGACGCTGTTTCCCACATCACTTGGACCGATGCGTAGACCCTCGTGTGCTACCAATCAAGCTAAGGTCACATGTTGGGGCCATAAATCAGGCGGTTGTGGCATAGCTTTGCACTTGCCAGTTCTCCTTTGTGTCACATCAGCAGATATCGAGGAATTGCAAAGATCTCACAGCTTCAGATGAGAGAATCAAGCTTCGTCAAGAAGCTTTCCTGCGAATAGGCGTGAGTCGCGCTCATGATGAATTTCTGAAGTCTTTGGACCTCCTACATCTGCTGCTTGCAAACTGATCTGTCAAAGCTACTGAAACTATTTCTGTTCCAAATTATATGTTTCGGAGATCAAGCGCTGCGCCGAGTGGGAGTACAAACCTGTTAGCAGCATCGTTTCATCGCAGGCGCAGGACTGTGTGCTGCCATGGACACCACAGTCAACCAGTCGTCTCCGAAAGTTCTAGGATCGTCTGCGCAATGGGCAATGTCAGGTGGCAAGCGGCACCTGCTCCGGAGTCCTCGGCCGATGACTTCCCATTAGGTCCTCCAGCAGTCATCATGACATGGTCTCATTGATGCGGGGCGCAGGCACAATGCCGCAGGAAGGTTCGCAAGCTTTTCTTCCTAATACTAGCGCAGGGCAAAACCTCGGTTTGCCAGGTAATCAAGTTCTGCATTTTCGCTATTCGCCAAACGCAGCTCATTTCAGCTCTGCACACCCTCACGGCAGAATGCTGTGCGGTTGAATCTTGAGCGCTGATGTAGATGTCGGAGCTTGTGCAGTTGTACCACCTACTGCCAGCATTTCGCCGGCCCAGGGCGGTGTTGGTATCGGCCTCTGCCCTCCAAGTGGGTACGGCGTTCAGGGAGCAGTTCAGAAGGACCCGCTGCTGCAGTATCAGTACCTTCAGCAAGGCAATGGATTGCCCGGGCAGCCCGTTCAGCCTCCTCAGGCGATGGTAGATCCGATCACTGGTCAGCCTCTCGCCACACTCGTGGGAGGACAGCAGCCCCCTGTCCCGCTCACAGCCGAAGCCTTGGACAGAGCTGGCACGTTTCCGGGTGTCCGGCCAGCGGTGCCCGCCCCAGCATCCTCATTTGTGGCCGCATCTCAACGAGCTGCTGCGCTGGTGGCAGGAAAGTCTATGCCGCAGGTGGACTCTCTGCAAAACACTGCTGCCGCTCAGCTGACCCTTTCGTCAGGCTTGATGCCCGCTCCTCCTCCGCAGCATCAGCATCAGCAGCAGCAGTCGGTCAGTCGGCTGACATCCTCACCCGCGCACAGTGTCATATCTCACTCATCGTTGGCATCTGCTTCACGGCAACTTGGAGGTCTTCCAGGAACCCAGCCTGACAGCCCTCCCGGCTTGACACCGAGTTCCTCCGCTCAATTGCTTTCTACATTGCACACCCAAGCACCTGGTCAGCCTTCTCAAGCCATGCAAGTCTCACAGGGCTTCCAGCAGCTGCATGCAATGCAGGCACACCAACAGCAGCAGCAGCAGCAGCAACAGCTGCAACAGCTCCAAGTGCAGCAACAGCTCGCACAGAAGCAACAGCTTGCACAGCAGCTGCTACAGCAACAGCAGCAAGAGCTGATGCAGAAGCAACTAGCACAGCAACAGCAACAGCAGCAGGAGCAGCAGCATGTGCCGATGCCTCAGTTGGACCCTGCTGCCTTGAAGCGGGTCAGCTTGCTAGCTCAAATCGCAGCAGCTAGTGACACTGGCACTCAGGTAAGCAACTGTTCAGCAAGTCACGTGCTCTTGCGCGATTGTTCAGCACATATATCTGGCGGCTCAGACTCTCTCAAGAGATTTGTTGTCAGGAATTGCCCTCAAAGACCCTCGCCTTCTGCATCCTCAATCGCAGATTTCAACAGTTAGTCGCCACCACTTCACTTGTGTCCTCCAGCACCACGTGTGCAGATCACGGCTGTTGAGTTTTGTTCAAGTCACCTTGAAACTGTCAAGCGAATTCTTGTCGAGAGTCATTCTCGAGGCTCCCGTCTTGCTGGAACCTTCTGATTGGCAGCTTTGGTCTCCTTGCATGGCGTGTCCGTTGGGATGTCCGGCAAACTATAGGGAGGTCAGTGTGGCCAATGACAGGACGTCAGGGCAGCCTCTATTGACAGCCTTGGTCTCCTTGCATGGTGTTTCCGCTGGGATGTCTGGCAAACTTCAGGGAGGTCAGTGTGGCCAATGACAGGATGTCAGGGCGGCTTCTATTGGGAGCCTCCAGGCCGGTGCTCCAGGGCTGTCACTGAACAGCATCCGCACAACAAGCGTCGGCAGCGGCCAAGGCAATCGCGGCAGTAGTCCTTCTGGAAGTGTCCACGCAGCGAATCCCCTCGGCGTGTTCGTCTCCAGTGCTGCACCCAACAGTCTGTCGCTCAGCGTTACATCTTCTGGTGAGTCATCAGATCAAGCTCCCTCAGCCAGCGTCATGGTAAGATGTACATACATAGATTGCCGGATGGGCCAAAGCTTGGCCTGCTATTCATACCGACCCATGCTGTGTCGCGAGAAAGAACAGAGTTTTGTGAAGGTCTAGAGTCCTATGTTTGTTCGGGATTAGATTCCTTACAAGGACTCGTGTCTTCGTTTTCAAGGTTGCATTAGTCATAAGTACCTTCAATTTCGGGGCCCTGGGCCCGATTGCGAGATCCAGGCAGCAGCGGCGGTGGTTTGGCGCAGGGATGACCGGGCACTCCTCAGGCGTACCTTACGGCTCCGGCAACTTCGCTGCCCTGGGCGGAATGCAGTCAGTTGGGCCGGCTGCCCTGGGATACTCACAACCCGGCATGTCACTACCCCCTGGGATGAGTCAGCCCGGTGTGACGCCAGCTGGAGTACCGCCATCATTGATGCCGTCTGTTGGGATGATGCAACCAGGGGGGGTCCCCTACATGAGCACCTCACAGCCAGCGGCAGCACCAGCAGCAGACCCGTTCAGGGGCATCCAGCAACCGGTCCACCCAAGCTTGGGGATGCCAGGGGTGGCTGGGGGGCCTCAGGCTGGCATGGATCCCTCCACCGTTTCCTTTCACTCGATCCAGTCACAGAATCCGCAGCCACACTGCCGGACATCGATCGCACAGATGTCAGCTCCAGCTGGCTTCCCAGGTTTCACTGCGCTGGGTGACCCGAAGCTCATGGCAGGTCTGGCTGTGAATCCACTCCCTTCCCCTTCCCCCTTGCTTTCCCCTGTCTCCCCTTTCCCTTGAAGCGAGCTACCCTTGCAACCTCTGGCTGACATTAGTCATGGTGGTAAGATCTGCAGCAACACAGCACGGAAAAGGTACACGAGCTTGTCCTTGAATATTGCCGATAGTCAGTGAATCGAATCTGCATGTTGGAGGCAAATCGTTTCTTGAAATGGGTCGTCTCAAAAACGAGCACACAGTGCAAGCCGAATCAAAGCAAAATCGTGTCAGCCGTTTCGAATTTGCCGTTTACTACTTTGTAGCCTCTGGAGAAAGGCTTCTGCGTCTTCCGTTTCAAAAAACGTATAAAGGAAGCCGCCATCATCCTGACCAAAAACTCTCACGCCATTAATGACAGGCTGCCTGGCTATGTGTCACACTGTGACAAGTCAACGATGCAAATCGTCGGTTCTCGTGCACATCGAAGTGTCCTGGGGGAGATGGCGCACTCAGTCTTATGTGGACACTTGTGTGCAGGCCCTGGTAGGGGGCTAGGGGGCTGGCCCTACCAGCAGCAGCTGCCTCCTTCGCTGCCCATGGTTCAGACAGTCGCTCCAGAGTTGACAGCTCTGACAGCTCAGTTTGAAGCCGCCGCGATCGCCGCTGCTGGGGGCATTGCATCTCCCGCCATTGTCGCGCAGGTGTCCCACAGCTCACTATACACTTTCTGCCTGCATGGACGTTTTGTTGCATCGGGAACAACAATGGCATTTCTGCGTCATAATTTCAAGCTTCATGGAAGCATATCTTGCGACGCTGGCTGTACCAGCAGTCACCAGAACGTGGTTAAACCGTGACAGTGAAATCCCAGTGCTCTCGGTAGGCAACACAGAAGCAGTATCAGCTGCCGCCATGGCATGATCAAGCTGGTGCTATCTCAACCTCGTGGCTGCTAATGGGCAGACGTACTTGGAGTAGCCTCGTGTTGCTGTTTGTGACCTACCTGTGCTGTTACAGCGCCACCACACATACATCCTTGTTCACCAGCGAGAAGGTCTGCACACAGCCCACAGCCCTTTCAGACAGCAGGGCTCGTTCCGTTCTCCGGCTAAGTTGCTTGACCACCTTCTGTGTTTGCAGGCGGGCATTGAAGCAAGGCAGCACTACCTAGCTCAGCAGCACCAGCAGCAACAGCAGCACCAGCAGCAACAGCAGCAGCAGCAGCAACAGTACCAGCAGAGTGCAATGCACATGGGTGCGCCGATTTCCTTCACACTATCCATCTGTGGTGTCAAGTCACGTAGGCCTCTGAACGGCTTGACTGCCCAATGGCGCTTTGAAACCATGTGGTCTCGTCATGCATACGACCGCGGAAGCCCCACATCCCCCTCTGCCATTTACAGCTCGAGTGTGCGCATGTCCAGGCGCGCATGCCCAGGCACGTCCCTAGCCAAGCACTTTGGTGACCAGCTGTTCGCTTGTGCCAATGTCGACGACTGTGAAACCTCAGCTCGTAATCGTTCGGTATAAGCCAAGGAAGATGGCTGTTTGTTTAACGTAGCTTGTAGTTTAATTTTTCAAGCCAAGTGTGATGACCATATGGATTCGGTAGTTCGTATTCATTTGATTTATGCCAAGCAGAATGTTTGTATGACCTCAGCAGCTCGTATTCGCTGCGTGTCATCACTTTGCATGCTACCTCCGCTGCAATGTGCCATGCAGGTGTTGGGGCAGGCACCTGCTCGTCTGCTTCATTGCCTCCCACTATCCCCTCACAGCCTTCGTATGCAAGCAGCATGGGTACGCACACCACCTCCAGTCTGCATACTCGAACCTGAACATACTCGAACCTGAACATGACCGTAAAGGTCATCTATAGCCTGCCGGGGTAGGCTGTGTCTGACCGCACAGTGGTGATTGAGGGCATGTCAGCCACTTGTGCTTGGTGCCAACAACGCAGATACGTCCTGATTCGGCCCCTGATTCCATTTGTTTCTCGAGTTGCGTTCGTAATTTACAGCTATTGTCGGTCGAAAGTCCTATAGACTTTCGACCCAGCCAAGACTTGGTGGTTATCTAGTTTTTACTCTTTATCTTGTTTGTAGTCTTACAATGTCTCCTCCCCAGAGGAAGGGGAGGGGGGGTGTTAGTGTCTTTACCTATTTCTGGACTAACTCGCTTCGTCAATCATCGGATTAAAATTCACTACAAAATTTACCTTATAGCAGGGTCTTGCGAAAGGCGACTTGAAGTTGCTTTCGAAGATGTCAGCTGCAAGCTGGAGCGATCACCTTGTACAGCTTTCGCTGACTGCCTGACGCCTTCCAGCCCTGGCAGGCTTTGATGGCGTGGTTTCCACGACGTCATAATTGTCAATCTGTTTGTTTGGAGCATAGGTGGTATGTCAGCTGGAACCTACGGAGCTCATCCTGCGGCAAGCAGCGCTGTCGCCCAGGCAGCCTACCTGCAGCAGCAGCAGCAGCAGGCATTGGCCATGCAACGTCACATCATGGCAGGCAGCGTGAATGGCAGCAATGCACCATCAGCGGCGTCATCATTTGTGGCACCTGCATCAGCCACGGCAGCTGTGGCAGCTGCGACGTCCTTTGCCGCAGCAGCTCCCGCTGTCGGTGGTGCAGTGGCTTCGAATCTTGGCCTCGCCAGAGCGCCTGTATCCAAAGTGAGACAATTGCATCATCATTGGCTTAGAGGGGTCCATCAAGACACTTCCTTTCAAGTTGCGTTGAAGAAGTTTCAAGTCCTTTGCACAAAACTTCTTCTGTCCATCTGACGACATGACGACAATCGGGAATTGCGAATTATTGTCTCCTCGTGAAAAGTGGTGCTTGCCAATCAATCGCCACATACCTTAAGGCATACATTGCGCCTCCCACACATACATGCTATGTCAGGTCCCTCTCAATCATGAAAGCACACTCTGTTGTTTAGCTGTTGCACTTGTACAATGCCTGCCCTATTTTGTTAAGCATCTATTCACTTTTGGAGAGGGTGTAGAAGGGAAATCAAGAGGGAGGAAGGAAGGAAGAGTGAAGGTGGAGGGATAGGGGGGAAAGGATGCTAGAAGAGGAGAGGGATAGAATTGTGCACGCACGCACTCCCTCCTTCACTCACTCCCTCACTCACTCACTCACTCACTCACTCACTCACTCACTCACTCACTCACTCACTCACTCACTCACT
>JAULKR010028891.1:6519-43076 GCA_032356305.1 Prasiola linearis | reverse complement strand
ATTCATGGCTCTGAATCTTTTGTGTTGCGCATAAAAATTAATTTTCTTGAATTAAGGTCGATCATGACGAAAATGAATAACTGTTTTCCTAAAATCGAGATCAAAGAAGTGAAATCGATTCCTATTTTAAATTTATGGTTGTTCAAAAATTCATTCCAAGTCAGCTTTGATTGATGAACAGGAGAGTTGAGACCATGGATCTCGAGGTATTTGAGCACTGTTTTTTTACAAACAAGAAAACCTACTTTTGCCAATTCATCAGAAATTTTTTGGGCACCCCATCTAGGGTTGAGAGTCTTGAGCTCAACAATGAGGTCGACAATATTGGGGGCGAGTGGTTTTCGGCCAGGTGATTTAGGGGCCCACAAAACTCGAAGACTCCGGTTAGCTAGAGCCCATTTCTTCATGAGAATGAGAAATGGAAGCGGGGAGAGTAGGTGGGCAAATATTTCAAGGACGGCTTCTTTCAAGTAGCGAAAATATATTTGAAAAGATTTTACAAGTTTACTTAAAAGCTGAGGCATTTGGATAAAATTTAGCACAAACATGACTTCTTTGCTGGCGAAAATGGGGGAACATTTTTATCAAAGAAATCAGCAGTTTAGAATTATTCCCCAGCACAGCTCAAGCTTATGGATAATACTGTAAGTTCAGAGGATTGAAGATTAGAAGTATTTCGCGGAGACATCAGCATTTCGGTTGGCGAGCGGCTTATCTACCTCGCGAAGGGTCACCGGCTCTTCGGCTTCCGGTGAAGTTGATGACCCTGGACCGAAGCACTGTATCGGGTTAACTTACTCACTGAGGCAGGTGGTGAAGTATGAAGGAAAAGGATGCTAAGTTAGCCGAATTAGGTAATCTTAAGTTCAACTATTTTCATGATGGAGAGTTCGATCCTAGTGAGAACTGGATTCACGACAGCAGGCGTGAGCGCATCGGTGTCGACCTGCCTGCTGACTCAGTGGAAACTGCTGGTATTGAGCGTGTGCAGCTTCTACTGGAAAGCTACGATTTCCCTGATCCTGACTTAATCGAAGGCTACTTCGATAAGGAGCGTCCGCTCATAGGGAGAGATATGTTGCTTCGAGCGAAGTTCATGGGGTTCGTGTTCAATTTTGGGGTACGCATCGTTGAAGCTGTTGACGCTGTGAAGGCTATAAACGGGAAGAATTTTTATTGTTGGGGCTACTCTTATCGAACTCTCGGAGATCATTTTGAGCAAGGGCAAATTCGCTTTGAGGTGCAAAAAGCTTTAGATTCGGGAGAAGTATTCGTTGAAGTTGAATCTCATTCACGTAGAGGTGAAATTTCGAACCCTTTCTATCGGATAGGTATGCTGCTTTTTGGCCGGCAGCTGCAAAGGAAATTCGTAGACTCGACTTTTGAGTCCGTTAGAAAAACCTTTGCTCAAAACTAAAATAGGTGAAGTCAGAGTTGGCAATTGATGTCGGTTTTTAGCAAACCTTAATGTCTGAAAGTATTTCAGATTCAACTTTCCACCTTCCGTGGAGGACACCGACTACAGGAGGTAAGATGTGTACGAAACTCCACTTGAGATTTCGTTCATCTTGGAAGATAACTGACGGCTAGCGTGCATAATACCAACCAATTTACCTGAGACCAACGCGGGACTGTGCATAGATGAAATCTATTATAAACGGCGACAACGTAGTTGCTAAGCAGATAAAAGCTCGGTTGCGAAGCGCCAGATCTTTAGCGATTCAGAGTATTGAGTCTGGGGTTGGGCCTGTAATAGAGCGCAGATACAGCGTATCTGTATCTCGACCTGGTTGTTATCGGTCCTTTTCTGAACTACGTTGTGATCCTGACCAGTTTTCACCGGCCCTCATTGCTAGTTTCGAAAAGGAGGCTGGTACTCGTGGAGTCGAGGTAGGCAGGACCTTTACAGTCAACTTGTCGGCACCACTGATCGCGCCCGTTATCGTCTCTCAAGTGGGTGACAGCTTCTTCGAGCTTGCGACCTTGGAAGGCCACCCGGAGTCAGGCACCATTAAATTCGGTCTGACTGATGGGGAGCTCCAGGAGTTTTTTATTCATTCCGTTGCCCGCAGCGGTTTCCCAATCTTTGATTTTTTCTATCTAAAGCTCGGCGTGATGAAGAAAATTCAGACTCAGATGTGGGTAGAATTTTGCAGAAATTTTGCTAAAGTGAGCGACGGAGGTGAGGCTGCAGGAGCAAAAATCGAGGTGCTTACGACCTATAGTGACTCTAGTCGCCAAGATGAGCGCGAACAATTTATCGTCTGATGCAGCACTTAGCAGAAGAGCTGGGTCTCTAAGCTTCCGAATAATTGGGGCTACGCAAAACTCCCTTTTCGTCAGGGCCACACCTTCCCTCGAGATAAGCTAATCCTAAGAGCTGGGATCTTGTGGAGAAAAACCTTTCTGTGAGGTCCTTACTGGCCGCTTCGAGATCGATATCATTCTCCCTTGAAAGCTCTTCAAAATCCTCGTGTGAACATTCAGGGACCTCAACATATTCAGTGGCCAGTAAATTTTCGAGATAAGTTTCTATAGCTCTTACTAAGTAAATCCTTCGGGCCTCACTAATATTGCCATCGCGTCCCGGCGATAGACTTTGAATTGTAAGGGCGTCGAAAAGGTTGAGAACCGCCAAGTTCATAGAACTGTGTCTGTCTCCAAAGTAGAAATAGTCTAGAACTGGATAGAGGTGCGTCCGGTACGACTCCGTGAGCAGACTATCTGACGTATTGAGAACCTCTCCATCAAGCTGGCCAGAGTCTAATCCCGTCCAGCACATATCCAAGATCTCGCTGGGTGTTTGACCTAGTAAATCGAGGGCTCCGATCATCTTCCTACGATTAATCACGGCCCCTATGACGGGGATGAGGTAGGAGATTGAGAGTGAGGTCAGTATAGAGACGACAAGCGCACCAGTCGTCGCCACGAGAGTCCACGGGAACTTGGAGGGAGTGATATCGCCGAGTCCAAGGGTAGTAAACGTCGATCCCAGGAAATAAAGGACGTCCAGAGCTTTGATGGCGCCACCATCGATGCCTTCGATTGAATAGTCTCCGTTATATATTAGAATAAACCAGGCAATATTATAGAGGATATACCAGTTGGCGATAATGAAAACGAGAAAGACGGGGCCTGCAATCTTGAGTGGTCCATCCCAGCCCCAACGATACCTAACATAGAGCAAGACACTCCAAGTTCTCGAAGTCCAAAATTTGGTGACGGGACCAGCCCCGCGGTGACTGAGGACCGTGACCAAAACATCGTAGGTCGTTACTAGAATGATAACTATAGGGACTAACAGGACCAAGGTTTTTTGCATAGTGCTGCCTACCATCAGCCGCTCCTGACAACAAGTAATGGTTCGATGGACGTCGGCCGTCACGACAGGCTTAGGCCTGAGATCAAATGTTTTAAAAGGTTCACATTCTCAGCAAACTTCTTTAGAGCAATGACCTATCTCATACGGCAGTATCGAAGAACCCAACTGGAGGTCGATATGGGCGCTGTCGCCGAATTAATTTCAAGTTACCAGTTTCCATGTGTCATGGCGAAGGGGCTTGTGAAATCGAGTTCACTTGTAGAGGAAATTGTGGATTATCGGATGGCTGATATCTCCGAAAGAATCGTAGAAATCGTCCGAGCCTATGAGGAAACCCATCCCACAGAGGAGCAGGCACTGTACTCACTTTCCATTGAGTTTAAAAATGTTCCCTCGCACCTTAGAGAGTCCTTCGACCTTTTCGAGCAAGCCTTCTGGGAAATCGTGGGAGAATTTCGAAGCGTGGAGGCTACCGAGGGAACTTCAAATCGTCCCGAAGACAGGAACTTCAGGCTCAACGTTGGTGGCAGTAGCTATTTCTTAATTCTCCTACATCCTGATAGTCCTAGGAAAGCTCGACGCTCTAAGAGGCCTGCAATAGTTTTCAATCGTCACCAGCAGTTTGAATGGCTGAAGAAGACTGGCGTCTTTGCTGGCATTAGAGATAAGATCAGGCAGCTAGACTTCAAACTTCAGGGGACTGCCAATCCAATGCTCGGCGATTTCGGTGAATCGTCGGAGATCTATCAATATTCAGGACGAGATTACACTAGACTAAGTCGATGCCCTGTCTCGAGAGTAAAGGGCTGGTTAAAGTGGAAATCATAGAGCCTCGAAGCGGAGCTGGCATCCAGTTGATGGTTGGAGATAGGTTAACGATCACTGACTTAAAGGGTGAGCAGGTCGCGGACTTATACTGCGCGAGTTCCTTAGACCCCACGGAGCAATTCTCGTCTGGGCGGACGATGGACTACAACGAGAGCACTAGGGTGGGCGCTGGGAGTTTACTATATTCCTCCAAGAGCCTACCAATGCTCAAGGTTGTATCCGATTCCGTTGAGTGCCACGACATTCTCCTTACTCCGTGCAGTGCCGATACCTTCGCAATTATGTATGATGACCTTGAACCCCATCGGGGGTGCCAGGGAAATCTCGAGGCGGCGCTTAAAGACATGGGAGTGGAGGTGCAGTCCTTTCCTGCTACGTTCAATATATTTATGAAAGTCACCGTGGACCAAGATACCGGGAAGCTATCGGTCGAAACCCCTACATCTCGTGCTGGGGATTCACTGACGGTTGAGGCGTTGATGGACGTGAAAGTTGGTCTGACGGCCTGTTCTGCACCCAACTCGAATGGTGGGCATTGCACCGCGATCGGGTATGAGATTGTTCGCGCATCGCCGAAAGAAGGCGTCTGTCCATGAATATTTACTATCTCCTTCCGATCATCGCCGGAGGAGCGGTGGTTCTCCAGACAGGATTGAACGAAATTCTCATTGCGAGAGTTGGATTGAGTTTGATGGTCGTATTGAATGCAATATCATTTCTCGTTTTTTCCGGCTTTCTCTTGTTCGTCTTTGGTCCCAGAAATTCCATTTTCGCTCCGTTTATTGGAGGCTTGCCCGAGGCCATCAGAGCTATCCAGCCTTGGCATATTATCTGTGGAACGATAGGAGTCGTGACTGTAGGCCTGGGTGCCTTAAGTTTCCAGAAGCTTGGCTCCGCTCAAACCATTCTGTTGCTTATTGTCAGCCAAATTGTTTTTTCAGTGGCATGGCGATTATTTATTGAAGGGAAGTCCGTCGGCGCCGTTGAGGGTGTAGGGTTGGGATTGATGATCGTGGGTACAACATTGTTTTCAATGTCTTCGAAGATTTGAAGGCTGAGAGTTCAGGAGAGGCCGTGACTCAGTTTATTTCTGGTTTGTATGTTTACGTTGAAGAGTGTGAGGTGGCGCCAAGGCCCTATCCTCTGAAGAATGGTTTCAGTAAGGATAGGTCGTATCTCGTCCTAGGGCTCCATGCTGCCTCGGAAACTTCAGAGGCCTACTTCATCCTATCTAATAACCGATCCGAGATATGGTTCATCTCCAACCGCCACCTGCGGGTGTCGCACATTAGCAATTCATCGTTAGAATTCTTTAGTAAAAAAGAGGAGAACCGGAATGCATAGTAGCGCTCTCAAATTTAATTTAATAAGAGGCCGACGTGGTTTTAGAGTCGAGGGCAGTAAAGGATTTGGTTATGGCTTCGGAAGTGAGTGACCCAATGAATTTGGCCTTAGTAGTGGACAATTCGATTTTGCGGAGGTCTCGTCTGCGGAGCCATCTGAGACGTCAGGGCTTTACGGTCCATACCGCGAGGTCGCGAAGTGCCACGGATTCGCTCTTGAAACGCTATCGATATAAGGTGGTTGTAGGTAGCAGTGCCCTAGCAAACCGAGTCTCCGCGGCGACTTTTTTAGAAACCACTGCTCTATTGGAAACCATCAGAAATAGCAGGAAGGGAATTTAAACTTGTGTGGAGGCAGGTGCTCCAGTTCCTTCCGTAGAGAATTTTGAATCAATGGCGATGAACGCTAGTGTTCATCTATAACACCTCAGAATTTGGTGCTGGAACTGGGGAGAACGGAATTTAACACAGCAGATGGAAATTTGATAAACAAACAGAATTGCAGACTAAAGAAAGCGGCGGCAGGGCGCCGCCACCTCGTTGGGTACCAATTAATGGACAACAACTTTCACAGGCTGGGTGCTCTTCAAGTAATTCTCAAGCGAATCCACCTTATCGGAATTATCATCAACATTCACGCCGATCATAACCTGACCGGATTCAATAGAGTCGTTAACGAACTTAGCTTCAGTCTCGTTCACGCCCATACCTATCAGGCCGCCGAGTAGTCCGCCAGCTGCACCACCAGCACCAGCACCTGCAAGGGCAGCGATAGCTGGGCCAGCAGCGAGTACAGCGCCACCAGTGGCGACGACGGTTCCTGTAGCAAGTACACCGGCCGCTACGGCTCCAGCGATACCGCCGACGGTTCCACCAATTGTAGCGCCCTCAGGAGCTTTGGAGTTTGCTTCTATTTTCAAATCCTGACCATCTTTCCAAGTGTTCTCACTCACTAGAAAAGAAATCTCGTCAGACTTGTAACCCATTTCTTCTAGGTTGTTGATCGCGTTCAAAGCCTTGTTTTTGGAATCGTAAAGCGCTGTTACTACTCTTTTGCTGGACATATTTTTGCTCCTAAGTAAAAGGCGGAAAGAATTTTCCACGAGAGACAGAAGTATAAACACGTCTTGAGCGGGAGTTGTTGCATAGCCTAGGACTTAGTATGTAAAATGCTACACAATGACAGAGCGTGGCAGAAATGAGGGATGAAGTATCTACGGATTTATGAACTAGAGCAATTCCTCAATCTTTGACAGTCTCATCCGGAGGTTCCCAGGTTTCAACTTTTTTAATACGATCTTCGTTGTCTTCGAGATCGTCGTTCCTGGTACTAGTACCAGAACTTTCGACAGGTTCCGGAAAAATCTTGCTCTCGAGGAGAATGGGGAGGTGATCGGACCCGACACTTTTCAGAACCTTCAGGGATACAACTCCGATTCTCTCAGAGATAAATGTATGGTCGAATGGGAAGAGTGCCGTAGGGTACATTGCGGGGAACGTATTGTAGAACCCCCGACCGATTCGAGGATCGAGGAGTTCACTCACCCTTTTAAATAGTCTCGTGGTGTGAGACCAGGCGACATCGTTCAAGTCTCCAACAACCATGATCGGGACATCCCCTAGGGACCGCGCATGCTTTGCAATTAAGGCGAGTTCACCATCCCTCTGCGTAGAGTGTCCTTCTGAGGGACGCGGAGGGCGGGGGTGTAGCCCAATTAACTTTAGAGTGGAAGACGAACCGTAATCGAGTTCGATAAATAATGACGGAACGTTCTCATCTAGGAGATATCTGATTTCGTGATCCACGATTGGGAGCCTTGAGTAGAAAAGCATGCCGTAGGTATTGTCTCTTGGGACCTCAATCTTAAACCTGTAGGTGTCTCGGAGGGACCTTAATTCGTTGCGCCAGTTTTCATCAGTCTCAAGTAGCAGGACAACGTCTGAATCGGCTTCTCTAATCCGAGCTAGCGCCCTTCCATAATTTTCATTCTTTTGCTCCACATTGAGGGCGAGAACTTTGAGTGGTATTCCACCTTTGACTGAGCCAGAAATCATGGGGGCTTCCTTTGGCACAAGTGGGGTATAGGGTAAAATTCTATAAACATCCACCGCAATTGCGCATGTGAGTAGTGCCACCACCGCAAACTCAAAAGGACTGTGGACTCCAAGAACGATTCGATAAACCAAAAGACCGAGCATTACCAAGCCGATTTGAAGGCTTGGAAAATCGAAGATGCGGACCCACCAGTAGTGAGTCTCCCATAGAGTGATTAGCGTAATAGTAGCGGTAAAGATCGCCATAAAATTAAATATCATACGGTAGCGGCTCCCACGGCCGTTATGCTAGCTCATCACGAAACATCAAAGGTTTAAAGCTCGCGGATTGAGCACTGGAAAGAAATCGGCGTTGTCGAACAATGGTCTAGACTTCACAGGACCTATCAACGAGTATGTCCCGGACAATGGGGGGCCTCAAAGTATGTGGCAGATTTCGAAAGACAATTTAATTTATATGATCTTCGCGAGTATTTCGATCTATGTCCTCGTACTTTTATTGCTTCGTATTGTAGGACTAGTAAGTTTTTCAAAAATCGGAGGCTTCGATTTCGCTTCGACAATCGCGATTGGGAGTCTCATCGCGAGCACTGTAATGCCAAAGGATGTGACTCTAGTGGAGGGCCTTATTGCCATAGCCTTCCTATTTGGACTCCAGGCATTCCACTCATGGGCAAGATCAAAGATGCCAACCTACCGAGACGTCGCGGAGAATTCGCCCATGTTTTTACTTAGGAATGGGGAATTTTTGGATAAGAATATTAAGAAGGTGAACCTGACGAAAGATGATCTCTATGCGAAGTGTAGGGAAGCGAACGCGACGAATATACTGGAAGTTGACGCAATCATCTTCGAGAACACAGGTGACATAAGTGTTTTGCACGGTAACTCCGTCGTCACTCCGGAGGTCCTTTCAGGAGTCCGAACTGAGTAATTTTAAATTACTGATCGAGATGCAGTTTTCGCAAAAATTTAATGAGAGAACTCTTAATAATGGGTTTCGATAAAAAGTGAGAAAAGCCTGATATGATAGCTCGCTCCTTCTCCTCATCCATTACGTGAGCCGTAAGAGCTACGACAGTGCCGTTGTAGCCCTCTTTACGTAGCACTCCCACAGCTTCGTGGCCATCCATCTCTGGCATCTGAATATCCATCAGCACCACATCGAAGCGTTCAGACCTACACTTTTCAACGCCCTCCCTGCCGTTTCTAGCGGTAGTCAGTTTTGCTCCCGTCGACTTGAGGAAGAGCTTTACTAAAGTTCTGTTTTCAGGTGAATCTTCAACGAGTAGAATACTCATTCCCTCCAGGCTGGTCTTGAAATTTCGATCGTTCGACGCTGATAAATTTGGCTTGCTGACATCGCCAGGGGCGACAAAGTTGGAATCCGATGCCACTTTAGCAAGTATGGTAGGCTCAAATTCACTACCCACACCAACTTCGCTTCTCTTTAGAACGAAGTCGCCACCTAGCAGACGACTTAGTTTCTTCGCAAGAACCAAACCTAAGCCGCTCCCGCCAAATCTACGAGTGGTCGTCGAGTCGGCTTGAGAAAATGCTGAGAATAGCTTCTTCTGCTGACTCGGAGAAATACCAATACCAGTATCAATGATCGTGAAGACCAATCTACCATCAGTGAAGTTGACGATGAGTTCAACCCGACCCCTCTTGGTGAACTTGATGGCGTTGGTGGTAATGTTCGTCAGGATTTGGCGAATACGAGTGGGATCGGAAACGATAAACTCGGGTAAGGAGCTTCCAGCTCTCATTAGGAATGTGACTCCTTTTTCCCTCGCACGTAGGCCTGAGAACGAGGAGAATTCGGCCAAGAACTCCGTCAGAGAAAATCTAACGTGTTCAATAACGAACCTGTTTGCTTCTACCTTAGAAAGATCGAGGACGTCGTCGATAATACGAAGTAGATGTTTAGAGTTTCTGTCAATGACGCCAAGAAATTCTTCAGCATCTTCGTCGGAGATCTTGCCCTCTCGTAGGAGCGAAACAAAGCCCATTATCGCACCGACGGGGGTTCTTATTTCGTGGGACATATTGGCTAAGAACGTCGATTTGGCAGCGTTAGCTCGATCCGCCTCATCCCGTGCTGCCTCTAATTTAAGTTGAGTTCTTTTTTTGTCGGTAATGTCTATCGATGTGCCGAAAAATCTTACGGGCACGCCGTCACTGTTTGAGATGACATCGCCGTGAACCTCTACCCAAGTCTCAAGTTTATCAGAATGATTAATGGGAAACTCCGTATGCAGAGATTTGTTCTCCAAAATCGCCTCCTCGAAATACCTACGGATTCGAGTGCGATCGTCAGCATCCACGCGCCAGAGCGCATCATAAATGGTATCCTCAGTGGAAATACCCCGTCACGCTTTAGCTGGTCGCTGAATACAACCTTTCCAGGTGAGAGATCCCAATCGTAAAAACCGATTTTCGATACAGCTACCACTTTGTTGAGTCTTTCGTCACTCCTGAGAGTGGCTTTCTCGGCGGTCAGCTTCTGATCTCTAGTCTGCACTCTGTCGGTGACATCGAGAGCGTAGACTAGCAACCCCAATTTGTCCCATTGGCCTGTCGAAGACATTGGATCGAATAATCGTAGCATCTTTCTTGAAAGATTCCTTCGCTCGTTTGAACTCTGAGCTCTACCTCAGTTGAGACACATGACTCTCCAGTTTCATAAACCGTCGTGAGAGATTTCTCAGCCTCCGTTCCCACAAGCTCCGGATAAACATCAGCATGAGGGCGGCCGGTGTATGCACGAGCACTGACCAGGTCTTTCCAAGCGTCATCCACGATCTCGAAGACCTTGAGAGGTCCTAACATCAGACTTATAGCAATTGGGGCATGTTGAATGGCCGACTTGAGTGTGCTGGGGCCACGAAGCACCGAGCGGAGCCGAATCGTGGACGGAAATTCAAGCATGTATTTCATCTCGAGACTACCATACCCGGCAGCTCAGATCCATTGTGAAAGTCTTGGGAGTAAACGATACAGGAAAACTTACATGGCCGAGCGTAAGTCTTCCAAATTTTTAGAGGTTCAGTCGGCCCCCTTCCTCATTCAGGACTGCATTCAGGAGCGGCGCGAACCGCCTGAAGTAGTGTGTCGACCCTGCTAGTTTCGACCTCAGTGTTAAAGCTCTTCCTCAAGGACTCAATATCAAAGTCGTCTGTGGGTAAAACCACAACAAAATCTGGGTGATCAAGAATCGAGCGCTCCGTCCACTCGCCCCGGGAGGGGGTAAACACGTCAGATTCCCAGGAGCCGCACAGTCTGTAAGTGTAACGCCGCACTAAAGGAATGGCGCCCGAAGCTGTCACCATCGACTCTCTGAGCTCCTCTGGAGTCAGAGAGTACTTAGGGTAAAAAATGAGGGTCGTCACATCTACAGCGTTTTCTGGAGACTCTTCAGACTTAACAATTGTCGTCCGAACCTTGTAAACAACGTCGGACCAGACTTGTGATCCCGCGTTGTGATCAATAATCAGAGGCTTTTTTTGAGCCCCGATCTGGTCAACAATCAAGTGATGGAACTGCTCGGGGTAGATATCTGCGTAAATGTCGTTGGGGCCATTGTTATTGCGTTGGCCGTACCAGCCATCCCATCGATCTGCGGATACGCCTTCGTAAGTGTGTAGGAGAATGGCCTTCAGATCCTCCACGCCAAAGCATATCCCATGGAGGAGAGCTGGCCGCTTCGGCTCCTCGTGAAGAGCCGAAGCAAACGCTCTCGGCGTGCAGAGGCCAGCCCACTTTACGGCGTCGGGGTTGTAACGTTTTTCGAGGTGATAGGCACTGGCTTTACCTGGGGCTCCGAACTCCTCGAGTTGCCACTCGTCGAATTTTTCCAGAGCTCTAGGGGGGGATTCACCCTGCCTCGCATTTGCGAGATCGTCAGAATTGAAAGGGTACCACCAAGAAGACCAGGGTCTCCTCCCAGAGTCGATTTCGTAAGTGCCCAACATAAGTGTGAGGGACGAATTGGGGTTCGAATAGAAGCGGACACTCCCATCATTAGGAATCTCATCAAGAGTTGGGTACATCCAGGATGCCCAATCGGAAATGTGACTTTCATTTTGCTCAAGTGGCACCTCAGGTTCGATCACACTCTGAGGCTCCACCAGCTCCGCTGGCTCTGTTTCCGTAGCTTCTACTGAATCATCCAAAGACGGCATATCAGGTCCGGAGGACTCACCACAAGACACGGTAATTAAAAATGTAAATGAAATAACAAGAATATTTAAGTGGGTCATCAGTACTCCTAAGAATGCCCCCGCGTTAGCAGGGGACAAACAAAAAATTAGTTATAGACTACTACTCAATCTCAGCGATTGGTGCATCGAGCTCACCTTTGACGGTAGTGCTGCCAGTACATAGAGAATGTTCAGTCTCAGGAATTACTTTTTCCTCAACTAGAAACTGCGCGAGTCCATCTGTGTTGTCTTGGAGTTTCTCCTGACAGAAAGAAACATAACCACCTTGGTACGATGAAACTTCGTCACAACTAGTCCCAACGGTAAGAGAATAGACTTTAATCTCCTGAACAACCTTCGGGCAGGCTACAGGAATAGATGCCAACGGGATATCTGACTCCAGGAGTCCCATGTCAGCTTTGTCCGACTGGAGCTGAGCCGCTACACGCTGTGAACTTGGGTACTGGTAAGTCTCTTGACCAGTTACCTTCCAGGAAACCTTCTCGGTACTGCAAATGACTTCCATCTGAGCCGGCTGGTTTTGGAAACCGAAAGCGTCAGGTGAAGCGCAAATCTCTTTTGCTTGATTCCATGATGTTAAATCGGCTTTGTCTAAGGCAAATGCGTTTACTGCGATGCCTTGAAAAGCTAGTGCCGCGAGGGCCGTTAAAATTTTGTTCATCTTCTACCTCCGTAGTGTTTAAGTTGGTCGGAACCTAGGCTGGTCTGAGTTAGAGTTCATGGCTGAGGTGTGGCTGTTATGTCTAGAAACGTGAACATAAACATAAACCGATGGTTGGGTTCACATCTTTGGTCCCTAGTACTATAGAAATTTCATTCGTCCTTTTAGATGTGATGCCTCGAGGTGACAGTACTGAAATAAATCTCTAATGAAAGCGCCCGGGAAAAGACTGGTCAGCTTGGCTTACTCGGACCATGATTAAAAATCTTGAGGTGCTTTTCGAGGTAAGACACATTTAGAAATTTGGTTATGTCTACGAACTTCCACAGAAAACATAAAACTGGAAGGATTCGCGTCCTGAATTCCGTGAGACAAGTAGCCATCAGACGAAATACAGAGATTAAATAATACACCTACCCCGAAGGAGTAAATATGCCGAACCTATTACCCTCTCTATTAATTGAGACAGCCAACGCTCAAGCCTCTGCTGTGCTTCCTGTTGTCCAATTCAACCAAAACCTAATTACGCCAGTTCTTTTAGGCGTGGCTGTGTCTTTAGCTGCGACCTTATTTCTTATGAGAACTGGAGTTGCCGCAGGCGCGACAGCGATTCTCTCTAAACTGACAGGGTCATCTGACGAGGACTCTAAGGAATCCAAAGACTCCGACGGACCTGATAGGATGTATAGTTGGGCCAAGCGTACAGGTTCCGGTATCAAGACGGCTACGAACTTGGCGGGATTTGGAACGGCAGTAATGGCTGGAGCCTCATTATTTTTGGGAGCTTATCTGGCGTCAGCTACAATTCGACCGACTACCGGAACCTTCCTAGTTGCGCTAGCTCTCTTTGTATGGGCGGGCTACACTTTACTTGCCAATTATATCCAGTCGCGCGTGATAGCCGATACAGTAAGCCCAGTGGCGAACTTCGCTTATGGCTCTGGAAAAGCAGCGTCGTCCTCAGCTAGCAGGCTTCTATCGTCGTCGGATCTCGCTCAGACTCGAAAATTGGTGCGTAGACTTACTAAGGATATAAAAAAGGAGTTCAGCGGTGTTTATGCGGATTCAAAGCTTTCGGATCAGCTGGACGCCGTTATCAAGCGTGCTGACTCAAAGGATGCTGATAGTCGAATGCTCCTGACAAATTTGGCTGAGATTATCAATCAAACTGAAATTAAGCTCGTACCTTCAGAAGGTAGCGAACGTCTTGTTGTGAACACCGATTTCAGCGAAGTGAAGTTTCAGGGACCGATGGTCAAGAAAGCTTTGGGACTCGGAAACAAAGCTTACGATAGTATCCAAGACAGCAATAACCCTGAAGATAAGATCAAAGCAGTAGCTTCGACGATACTTTCTGTCAGAGAAGAGCAAGTCCAATCGGTCATTGACCGTGTTCGTGGAGTTCTCGAATCCACTGGCAACGAGGACCTCAGCATCGAAGAGTTAAAAGGCGCCTTCAGTGATGTCATGGAGAATCCGTCTGAAGTGAGGTCCATTCTTTCGTCGAAGCTCGACAGTGTGAGTCGGAAGGATCTCCTAGCTGCTGTGAGTAGTCAGACGGGAGTCAGTGAGGATAAATTAGACCGTAATCTCAGTAAGCTCGTGTCATTTTTTAGCGGTAGCGACAGCTCTGAGTTGTCACTTCCGATAGGTGACGAAAATTCGACTCGCCTAATGCCCGTTGCGGTAAGTCGGAAGTTGAGTGGGCTTGAGAAAACCCAGTTCTCGGCAAACGAACTTGAGAAAGATATTCAGGAGCTTGTTGACGAGCCCACCGAATTCTTCTCTATCGTGAAGCGTAGATTTTCAGATGCGAGCCGGGAAGACTTCAAACACATTCTCCAGCAGAAGACCTCTATGGAGAACTCGCAGATTGAAGCCTATATGGAGAAATTCGACAATTTTAAGTCAACCACTGGTCGTTTAAAGTTAGCGGCCCAAAAGAATATGAAAGATGCTCAACTCGCTGTCAAAACCCTGTCTAAGGATGTCGGTTCTGCCGGGGTATCAGCGCTTTGGTGGCGAGCCGGAGCTCCCCTCATAGGTGCCGCAGCCTCTATTGGAGGCGCAGCTGTTGCTGTAATGTGAGTTCATGCTAGGGATGAGCGCGCGAGAATATTTAATGAATAGTGAGCCGGCACATTGGTGTGACGGTTCAGGAATTGAACGAACATAAAGGAGAACAAGTATGAATAAGAACGCAATTTTATTAGTAGCAGCACTCTTTTTAGGCCAGTTTGCAAGCGCAGATGATCTAACCCCTGAGCTTCGAGCAACCACCACTGAAGCCATGGAGCAGCCACACGTTGGTTTCTATGGAGGATTGGGGAGCCCAGAGGGAAGCCTGAACCCAGGTGGACAGTATGCGATCGAATACGGGTTCCAGCCCTATGTGCCTTTCGCTCTATCTGTGGAACTAGGGTACGCGTACTTTACGGATGACAGCTTCAATTTTAGCCGTTCGACCGCACTCCTGAAGGGAACTTATAATTTTGGTGGTGACATCCCCGTGGTTAAGCACGGATACGTCGGTGTAGGCGTCGGTGCAGCATGGGAAGATACGACCATCGACGAGGAACTCGCAGCGGTTGTGGTTCCTCAAGCAGGCTTTGACTTTCCACTTGAACAGTTGCTTTCAGCGCCCTTGTCGCTAGGGGTGAACGCCTCGTACCTCATCTCTTCTCGCGGCACCCCAGATGTTTTTACAACTAGTGGAGTTATCAAGTACTGGTTCTAAAGCCTCTCAGGAAACTTTGAAAATATGTTCTCCAGTATCTATTTAAAGATGCTGGAGCTTTTGCCTTCTAAGGTTAATCCATAGATCCCGACGAATAATGCAGGTCGGGATCTACTAGAGAAAGAGGAATTTTATGAGCAAAATTAATAAAGATGAAGAAATTGCTATAGGCGCTGAAGATTCAAGAAATACAAGTCAACGTAGTGGTAGCCAAGATCGTCCTACTATTGATTCTGTCCTTATTCGGACAAACCAGGCCTTGAAATGGTCCCTCGAGAATCCAGTTAAGGCTACAGGGATCGTAGTCGTAGGTTTAGTGAGTCTAAGAGCCGCCGGTGTGAGGAAGACTCTGAAGTGGCTGGGCTCCTCGGTGGGAACTATGTTTCTCAAGGATGTGATCTAAATGGATTCCAAAGGTTGCCGGGCGTAAAACCGCCCGGCAATTCCGGATATCAACGGTTGACGACAATCAAGGCGTGGATCACGCCGGGTATGTAGCCCAAGATTGTTAACAACACGTTCATAAAGAGTGAACTCCCCAGGCCTGATTTCAAAAAAACGCCTAGGGGTGGGATTAAGATCGATAATATAGATTTCACGATGTTCATAAAATTCTCCTTCAGTATATTTAGGTTGATAAGTCCTTATCTTAAACTCCGTCACGCTCCAATGGTTGGCTTTGGTGTCTCAGTTTTAAGTAGATTAGATTACATTTGAGTTCGGCGGTATAACACTTGGAATCCACCCCCTAGGGTAACGGCACCCAAGCAGGATCCTCTGCGCCATACATGATTGATAGCGTTTATCAAAGCGCCGTTGCCGTTCGAAATTATTTTTTCACCTCCGAAATTGTGTAGTTTCATAGACAGCATCAACAAAAGTGGAATAGTTCTTCATCACCTCAAATTGAGAGCACTCTTATGGCTTTGAGCATTGAATTTTTTCCATCCACGAAACAGAAAAATTGCTAGGGCCTACATTTTCTCGTAACGGTAATAGCGAATTAAATAATTGTGCTGCTAACTGCGGCCAGAAACTTAAGGAGAAAAGAAATGTTTAAAAAACTTTTAGTGGTCTTGGTAATGCCGTTGATGGTGATAAGTTGTGGGAATGATGATAGCGACAATGTTGGTGTCCCAGTCGAAGATCCTATTGAGGTTCCAGCTGATCGGAGCTCAAACCCGGGTAATCATAGTGATCAGGATGCCGGCGACAGACCCCCCTCTGGAGATAGTGACGAAAGCACCGCGTCTGTGGCCCCCGAAAGCGCTGTAAATTCCGAGAGAGTCCAAACTCTAGGTGATACAGATCTAATCGACTACTTGAACCCCAATGAAAGTATTGAAACTAAGAACTTGAAAGGGCAAGTCCTGGAAATGGCCAGCGGATGGAAAGGCAAAGCTGTCGTGGATGGCAGCGAAGTCGATGAGGAAGGTTACAGTGATGGAGCCGCAGTTGAGTTGTTGTTGAACGAGGACTTTACTTACGAACTTCGGGTTCAGGATATCAAGTTGAAAACTCGAAGCACCATCTCGTGGATGAAGGCACCGAAATCTCCAAAAGTTTATACCGGCCAGTGGAATATTTTGAGCCGCAAAGAAATTAGTCTCGAGGGTGTGGGTCAGGGCAAGTTGTTCTATAGTTCTGAGTTAGGTGAGCCAGACAGATTTGTCCTTACCTTCAGTGAGCCTGCAAAGATTGATCAGGCTAAGGAATTAGAGGGTTTTGTAGTCGCCACCGAGTTTCGAGCTGTCAATATCGACTTGGATCAAAAGCCAAGAGTTCTAACTTCTGAAGAAGTTGCTCTAAAGCAAGCAGAGCAGGATGAACTAATTGTGAGAACTAATGCCAGCATAGGGGAAGCGCGCGCAATCGTAGAAGAGCTCAAGCATCAAAGTAGCGGATCAGGAGCTCAAGTGAGCGTCAGCAGCCTTGAAGCTACTATTTTGGACGCAGAGGCCGTCCTTTTGGAGTTAGAGAATCCTCGTCACGCAGCGGCTACCAATAGGGATGTTAAGCTACGGATGGCTGTAAGCTTGGTCGAAAAGTTGAGGGCCTTTTTGAGTTCAAATTCGTAGGTGATCACTGGGGTTGTGGTGAGTTCTCCATATTTAAACCACTTTGGCGGGATGCTTGGTAATTAAATGTCTTGTTACATAGGTGTCAGCCAAGGAGGCAATATGAAGAAGACTGAAACTAAACCCAGACAGCCGGCGACTGAAAAAGTCACTAAAGATGACGTCGGGGCTGTTGAACATTCAGAGTATGGTCACAAGAGCTCTACGGCTAACGCTAACGATAATCCTAAACGTGATGACGCCCCCGCTAAAAGCGGCGATAAGCGTTCCTAGCGGCGTGGGAACTTCCGAGCCTTTTGTGAACCCTAGTGACTGTGTTTACGGGCCCGTGACACAGTCACGGGTTTCCAGTATAAATCTTACTCAGTGCAGAAAATTTGTAAGAATCAGCACAATATCTGAATAGGGCGTGGGGACAAGATACCCAACTAAGAGTATATTCCTCGAAACAAACTTAAAGGAGTAAACTTATGAAACTACACAGCACGCTATTTGCAATACTTACCCTATTCGGCGCAACGTCATTCGCGAGCCCTAATACGAGTAAAACAACCTCTATGGTTATCGATTTCTCTAAGGGAGTGACCAGTCTGACTCCCGCTCAAAAATCTGAACTTCGAGAAGGTCTTCAGAAATTTGCATCGAATGATGTAGAGTTAGATATCGAGGTGGCCGCTTGGGCCGATGAGCCGTTTCCAGGAAACCAGAAAAAATTGAGTGCCGCCCAGCGCAAAATCGCAACTAACAGACTCGAAGCGACAAAGAGATATTTAGAAGAGCTCAAGTTAGACATCGATGACATGGAGGTCTACAACATGGCTGAGGGATCAAATTGGCTAGCGAGAGTTTTTGATACTGACGGGAACGAAGTGAAAAAAGCTCTTTCAAAAGATCGGGAAGACGACTCTTTGATGAAGAAAAAATTTCAGATCTTCAAAGAAAAAGGTGCTCCAGGCAAATCTGTGATCTTCGTGACCTTGGATGATTAATCATTAAGAGATAGCCGTTGGAAGGTTCAGTCATTGAGCGACTTGAGCCTTCCAGCTAACATCATATCCGATAGCGCTTCCCTAGGTCACGCGTACGTTCTTGCCCCGGTCGAAAGCATAATCAGACATAATTCTACTTGGTCACTCTTTGGACATGTTTTATCAATCGATTTTAAATAGCTTAATAGTTACGAGTATTTACAAAAACCACCTGCACCACCTCCACTTTCGCAAACATAACCACACATAATTCTACATAACTGGGCATTGGGTTTTCTTAGGTGAGAACGAATCTAGGGCCTTCCCGCCGAGAAATTTTTGCATTTAAATTAGGCTTGGACATTTTTTGGACATGCTCAGGACATTCTCTATAAATCACACATTAGGCGTACCGGTGCCTTAACAGAGTCATCAGAATTTGATGAACCGGCTCGGTGGGCATGAACACATACTTGCTCGCGCCAGGTTGATCCTTATGGGAGGGGTGGGGTGCCAGCTTCAAAAAGCCACAGACTATACTTAAAAAGGCGAAATCAAAAATTTAACAAAGTTATCGCAGTGGGCCTCGTTTTGTTCCCCACATGATGGATGTTGCTGAATGGACTGAGATTCAAGGTAGATAATAAGCACCGCTCCGGCAGGTTGATTACGAAGTTAGGTGCCAGACTGATTTAATGATCGTTAGGTCGATTCCCGACTGTCGCTACGTTAGTGACTACGTAAATAATTATCTGGGAGTGCAGCGTGTTTATTTAGGCCTCTAAGAACAGCAAACTATTGCTGCAAAGCTTATCCCTAGCTCTCGAGGCTTTAGGTATTATGCTTTGATCGGATATGAAAAGCTCCTAGTTGTTTTAACGACATTGGTTACTTGGGTCCCCGTCTATAAGTCTCGTTTATTACAACTTCTAGGGGGATAGAGACGTTACTAGATTACAATGAAGCATCATGCGTTTATCGATCTTCTCTCTACTTTGCCTAATTCTAATTGGCTGCTCTACGGCTTCGGTTGAAAGGAATCCCGCGGGGAAAATCAGGGACAAGATGATTACGCTTTCCGCGTCTCTATCGAAAACTCTCATCCCCAACCAATTTCGATTTAATGGAGATTTTGAAGAATTCGCATGCGAAGCTGCCAAACTGATTAACCCCTCGGGTGACGAGAATGACGTTCAACAGAAAAGAGATGCTGCAAATAAAGTATTATCAGAAATCGTTTCAGTTGAAAGTGAACTTGAATCTGCCGGATCTCCTTTTACAAATGCTTTCGCCAAGGCCGCGTTCTTCACTTTTACTTCAGAAGCTGACCTGCTCGTTGACGAGGCGCTAGTATTGCAAGGGGAGAAAGAACAGCACGGAGCTTTCGCTATGGCTTTGCAGAATCTAGCTTCTGAGGGGCCGCTGATTGGGCAAAAGGGTCTGTATGAGAAGATTAAATCTAGACAGAAGGAATTAGAAAGTTATCATGATAGCTTTAAATTTACGACGTCACCAGGTGCTAACGCTCGAGAGAGAAGTATGAGGTATTCAAGTAACGTCGAGGCTTTGTCTTCCCCTTTTGTCGAGTGGGTGGTTCAGCAACCTGACGGTAGTTTATCTCCCAAAAAAGTTTTGGAAGCAGCTATAGCGATATATGAGGACCCTTGGATGGCTCTCGGCGTTATTGCTTGGAGTGCCGAATGGTCCGCAAATCTGGGAACAGATCGCTCGAAGACCTCAATCGTTTCTGAAAAAATGAAACCTGTTTTTGTGAGCAGAAACTCAGATCATCCGGGAACTATCTACCATTTTTGGGGATATCTCGCCCGAGTCGTATTCCAACCCTTAGATTATACCCGGCTAAGTCTGATGACGTTTGCATATGAGTCAGCCTATCAGAGAGATCATCAAGACTCCTACGCTGACTATTGGGCGCTTCGGTCGGGCATGATGATAAACTATTTTATTAAAAACCCGACAAATCAGGTGTGTGATCGATTGGACGAATTGAAAGTTGGCCCAGAAATACCGATTCAAACTGAGAAGACTGCCCGTTAGTTTTAGCACCTCTTGATAGAATGACGGAGTCATCCAAACATAACCTGACATAATTCTGCTTGGTCACTTTTTGGACATTTTTTATAAATTGGTCTCGAATTCATAAGTGAAAACGTATGTTTAAGAAATTCATCTGCACCACCTCCAATTTACCCCGAATAAAAAAGCCAAAATTTTCTAAGTCCTCAAAAGCACAAATCAATCATCTCAATCACTTACAGAAAAAACGACCATGAAATAAAGCAGCGCAAAGAATTACCTCAAGAAGAAAGGTGAGAAATTGGTGTTTTTTTCTCAAGCGTGCAGAGTCGGTAAGATTCGGGGGCAATCGGTAGATTTCAAGGATGTTGAGACGTATATTAACGAATTCTCCAGTCTAAAATGAAGGCCAGGAATCTGGAGTGGAACGCGTTTTTGAGTTGGAAGTTTGAGAGCCAGCAATATCATAGGGTGAGAACGAAAGTAGTAAGTCGCGCAGCCTTTTTTCATGAGGGCGAAAAGTCGTGCAGAAGTAGTTTTGGTCCAGCGTGTCTTTTGGGATTTTTTTTAAATATTGATTTTGAGTAAGTAAACGTCCGGTATCGACCGGACATCATCTCTGCAATCGTACACTTCATGGGTCACGGCGCCGAAAATATGTGGGGTGATCTTCAGACCTTCCAGAACGGAGACCTTGTCCATCTAAATAATTCGATGCACCCAGTGGTCATCTCTATGAACTGCCTCAACGGAGCCTATCAGACCCCTTCACTCGAGAGTATGGCCAAAGCCCTTCTCAGGGCTAAAGGCCGAGGTGCGATAGCCTTTTGGGGTTCGACATCATTGACTCCGCCATCGTTGCAGGACATCTTCCAACGCTCACTCTATGAAGTTTTGACGAAAGGTGAGCAACCCAGATTAGGTGACGTCGTCAGAGCCGCAAAATTGAAAGCAGGTCTAGGGACACCGTGTGCAGAGATTCTAAACTCCTGGACCTTGCTTGGTGATCCACTGATTTCCTTGCCGCTACAAGATCAGGAGGGGGTTTCTCAACCCGAAGGGAATGACAAACCAGAAGCCGAGCCCGAGGCTACCGTTTCCGGTTCTTACCACAGCGTCGGTGGGTGTCCTGCCTTCGCAGGCGCGGGTGAGAGAAGTAGCCAATCTCCTTGGGGTCCTCTATTGAATCTTATTCTCGAGGCCGTTTGTTTTGTCGGGGTTATTCGAATTTTTCGAAAGGTTACATAGCTTATCAGTAAATCTCTCTCTTTTAGATTTCCGAAAAGGAAGGAAGGCGTAGGAGTCTTATCTGATGAGCTTTTTCAATCTAAAACATCTACCACTATCGCTTGAGAAACCTGACCAGTCAGTTCGAATGACTTCAACAAAGGAGTGGTAATTGTTTGATGATGGAGTTGAAACGTCATTTGATTTTGAGTAAAATTTGGAGATGAATTACCACATAGTTTATTTCTAAGTGGTACTACTAATGCTATCTCCGATATCTTTTGCAAACGTAAAGTGTTGGAATAAGGAGCCTTGAGATTGCAAGCAGGCTTGGTGGTGTGAAGCTTTCAGGAAAAAGAATAAAATTTAAACCCTCCTAGGACTCGACGGTTCTCCTGAACCCATGGCAATTGGTGGCCTGTGGTTTGCATAACCTTTAAACCACAATGTATTGAACCCGTTAGAAGGCCGAAGACGAACCTAAGCTCTCTGGCTGCGACAAATTTTGTCGCTAATAGATCTACAATAGACAATCGCATTACGGCTCGGAAGACCTGTAATTGTTTCAGGGAGACTTTAAAAACTGAAAGCTGCTGTTAAGGTGACTTTTCAAACAAACCAGGAGATACTCATGCTTAGAGTAAATAAGATTTTTTTGCTAGCCCTTACTTCAGCTTTCATCGTCAATTGCGGCAGCGATGACCAGCAGCAAAATCTGCGTGGCGAAGTTGTGACTTCAAGCTTTCTCGAAGACTTCACTGGCACCTTCGCAGAGGAAAATGGTGACGAGTCCATTCAGTTTTTTGAGGACGGAACCATATTATACAACAAAGTGAGGCAAGTCGGCTCTGAAGACAGCCAAACTGTTCCTTACGAAACGGTATGTACCTATACTCAAAAAGGTAAAATCACGGCAGTTTACAAACTTTTCGACCAATTTCGCACCTACACAAACCCTGAAAATGGGGAAACTTACCTTCACCCTGAGACCCACAGTATTGAGTATAGCGTGTCTTCTATTGAGTGGAACCGTGATGCGGACGCCAGTAACCCTAAAAGTGCAAACTGTGCAAATTTTGAAAAAGAAACCAATTCAAATCCAGGTAGCTACAGTATCGGAACCGAGATCTTAGGTGAAGACCAGTTACGCTTTCATACAAGTGGCGGCGGTGATTTTGTTGGCCAGGAAGTAAAAACACCCTCAATACTCGACGAAATTTTTAATCGTCAGTAGTCAAAAAATTTAAATCTCAGCAATTTTCAAACCCAAGACTCTTGGGTTTTTTAACGACTCGCTCAGTGGAGTAAAGCCAGCGGCGAGGGAAAAGTGACTCGCTCTTGTAAATTCGCGGCCAAACAATAAGTCGCGAACTTACCTCAGCTATCCAGACTGCGTTATTTTTCCGTCATCCCGCGGCTACGGTTCTAGATGAAGCATTTAAACGAGGCTAGTTACTATTTAGAAGCTTTGCCAGGCTTTCCTAGGGCTAAGGCTCTAAGTGTAGACATCTTCTTTTTTGCCTCGGCTGGCACCTGGGTCCCGCTGGATCCTGTGAAGCCAGCAGTGATATCCTCCTTATAAAATTTGAAGCAGGTGAGGGCAATAGCCTGTCCCGGAGAATTTTCGATACATGCCTCGTAGTAGAGTTCAGGTAACTCCCAAAACTGACCTTCGATGAGGTGATCGTAGACTTGACCTAAGTACAGGTAGGCCTCGGAAGTTCTGGCATTCGACTCTTTTGCCATGAGTTGCTGGTGGAGGAGTTTGGATGCGATAATCTGCTTTACAGCTGAACCTGCGTCAACGGCAGTGATTCTATCTTTTTTGGCTCCCAAAAGGGCTTTTACGGTAAGAGTTGAGCGTGACTTGGTATTAGACCACGCTTTTAGATCTCGTTGCCAAGTCAATAGACTCTTCCGAAATGGCGTCGAAAGGTTTTTATTTAAAGTCTGACTTCTCACAAACTTAAGAGCTTCTGCAGATTTATCTTCACCACGAAGACTAATGAACATAAAAAGGTGGATAAGCTGTTCCTCGACTGCTGCGGGAGGCGCCTTTTTAGCTGAGGTCGAAAGGGTTTGGCGAATAAAGGTCTTTGCGTCCGCATATTTTCTCATGGCGACATAGAGTTGGGCTTTGGCTACAGGCTTCATTTTATAGGACTTGATGTCCAAATTTTTCCAGAAGTAATCTGTTTTTCCTTTAGGAAGTCGCGTATGGCAACTAAAGCAGGAGCTTGTCGAGGACTTTAGAATCCTTCGCGAGTAGCCGTACTGGCCGTTTTTAAAGTAAGCCAGAGCTTTATTCACATTTCCTTTGAGTTCCCTCAGAGCCAAATTTGCCAAGGGGTCATCGCCGAGCGTTGCCTTAATTTTTTGAGGAGATATATTGTGGATTGAATTCACATAGTTTTTGATATGGCCGAGGACAGCGCCTTTCTGGCTCGGAGCTATAAACTGATCATAATCGTAAAGGAAGGGGAGTAAGGCTGATAAGGCCTTTCCCGTTTGCTTCATTTTAGAATTCAAAGATTTTTGAGGTGGCGTTTTTGACCAAGCCATTGGAACGATAAGGATCGCGCATGTCATGAAACATAATAATTTTTTAAGCATTCTTGGCCTCCAGGCTGACGGAATTCTCTGACTCTATCAGGGATAGCATTAAATTGTGGGTTTAGATTCTGCTGGTGAGTTTTTGATGAACTCATGGACCATCGAAGCTTTCTGCAATTGGCAGTTGTAAAATTAAATAAAATAAAATTAGGAGCACAAAAAGTCTTCGAGTGATGTCTGGAGATACTAGCCAAATTGTCAGTGATATCAGAAATAGTGTCTAAGCATCCAAACACTCATGAAGATCATCATCAGATTTTCGGTTAAAGAGATAAAGCCTAGAGGGACATTGCTGTCGCCCCCGACGCACGCGCATTTCAAATCCCTTTTGTCTATGTAGACAGCCTTGATCACCGAAGCTGCGCCAATGGAGCCGATTGTAAATGCAAGTGGGGAAGCAACAATAAGACCGACTTTAGCAACCATCAAAATACCTGCAACGGCTTCTATGAAAGGATACACATACGCGTATCTCACTACTTTGCGACCGAGGAGATCGTAAGTAATGAACTGGTTCGAAAAGCTTTCAAGATCTCGCAATTTAAGAATCGCTAAAACGCTCATACTGATAGCGATAAAAAGCTCAAAAACCACCAATGGTAGAATTTTACCATTGAGCAACCAGCTCACTGACAGGGCGAGGCCGAACGTTACAGAAAATACGGCAACAATTGGGGCATAATTTTTTTGGCTCTTATCCTTCTGTTTTTTACCGAAGTAAGATTTAAGGTCGTCGAAGCCCCCGATTCTTTGACTTTCTATAAATGTCTGGGGTGTTGTATCAACGTGATGCCTGGCCTTGAATTGGTTAGTCTCATCTCTGGTTTTAAGATGGTGGTCCTTCACCTCAAATCCTTCCCTTTTAAGGAGATCTAGTGATTTGATGCCGAAGGGGCAAATATGTTCGTCGGTGACCATTCGGTAAAGTTCTGCTTTTTTCATATCAATATCCTAAAGTAGTTATAGTAAAGATGAATTCTTGGTTGCTAATTTCACTAAATTTTGGAGGTTTTTGATCGAACAAGGACGACCCCGGCCTTCATGCCCATTCCACACAAAAGCAGCACTTCAGTTGGTTTTGTGTAAGAACCAAGCTCTATTCGCACTTCCTTACCTCGTGGAAGGGTCACTAATTTTCCCGAGGTCGGGTGCTTGAGTTCCGTCATACAAGTCTTGTCGGTCGTTCTCTTAACTTTAAGAACGACATTTTCGTTCGGCTCAAAGTTTAGTGGTGACTCAGGATGAAAGCCTTTACTCCCAATTTCAACTTTGACAATTTTTTCGATATTAGAATTTTGATGAGCTCTTTTATTGCTGTAAGGTTGATCAGCCCAGGTCATCAAACTACCAAATGTAAGTGCTGTAATAATTAAAATCTTTCTCATGACGTCTCCTTTGTCAGTGACTAGTTACTTTGTCTTTATTTTTATTTAAATCATTTTCTTTCCAAATCGCAAAGATAGCTGGGTAGACTAGGAGCTCCAATAGAAATGAAGTAAAGATACCACCGACCATAGGTGCGGCCATCCGCTTCATAACATCCGCCCCTGTACTGGAGGTGCTCGCTAGCATTATTGGTAGTAGCGCAATAAAAGTCGTCGCAACGGTCATCATTTTTGGTCGTATTCTTTTTACCGCGCCCTCGTGGATAGATTCAGCAATATCCGAAAACTTTCGAATTCCGGTAGATTTCTTTTTCTTTTCGTAAGCAAGGTCCAGGTACAGAAGCATAAATATCGCCATCTCTGCGTCAATCCCAAGCAAAGCGATGAGCCCAACCCAGACTGCGATACTCATATTGTAGCCAAGGAAATAGAGGAGCCAGATAGCTCCGACTGCCGAGAATGGGATCGATAGCAGCACAATCACGGTTTTCACTCCAGATTTCGTATTGAGGTAGATCAAGAAGAAAATCATCAAGAAAGTCATTGGTAAGACGACTTTGAGTTTGTCCCGAACCCTCGACATGCTTTCAAATTGACCACTCCAAGATAATGAATAGCCTGCAGGGAGCTCAATTTTCGCTTCTATTAATTTTTTGGCTTTTTCGACGTAGCCACCAATACCGGCTGTGTCTACATCGACATAAACATAGGAGGTGAGTAGTCCGTTGTCGTTTCTAATAACGCCGGGACCATTCGAGATTTCGATTCGAGCCACATCTGCCAAGGGCAAATGATAACCCTTAGGGGAATAGAGGAGAATCTTCTCAACATCTTTCTTGTTTTGCCTGAAGGCCCTGGCATATCTGAGATTTACTGTGTAACGCTCTCGACCTTCAACGGTCGTCGTCAGGTTCCTACCACCCATTGCGGTTGCTACTGTATTGTGCGCTTCTTTTATGCTAATTCCATGTCTCGCTAAAGCCGCTCTGTCGAAAACGAAGTCAAAAAAGAAGCCGCCGGTAACTCTTTCGGCGAATACGCTACGTGTATTTGGAAAATCAGTTAATACCTTCTCAACATGAACTCCGATTCTCTCCAGCTCTTTCAAATTACCGCCGGATATTTTGATGCCGATGGGCGTTCTAATTCCGGTCGTCAACATATCGATGCGGCCCTTAATGGGCAGCGTCCAAGCGTTCGTTAGTCCGGGGATCTTTAAGGCAGCATTCATTTCGCTAATGAGTTCTTCCCAGGTCATCCCCGGGCGCCATTCTGTTTGTTCTTTTAGAACAATAACAGTCTCCATCATTGTCAGGGGGGCAGGGTCGGTAGCGGTACTTGCACGGCCAGCTTTGCCGTGCACAGTTTTGACCTCAGGAAAAGACTTTAGAATTTTCCCTTGCTGCTGAAGGAGCTTCTGCGCCTCTGTGACAGAGAGTCCAGGCATCGTTGTCGGCATGTAGAGAATGGTGCCCTCATTGAGAGGAGGCATAAACTCTGAACCAAGTTTTAAGTAAGCTGGAATCGTGAGCATCACAATTGCGATTGCGGTAATTACCACTTTTTTTCTGTGATGAACTACGAAGTCAACGGCGGGACCGTAGATCTTGAAAAGAAACTTACTCATGGGGTGATTTTCTTCACTACGAAAGTTTTTGCTAAATACTGTGTTTAAGAATCTTGAAAGATAACTATCACCTCTGAAAGTTTTTACCTGATTTATCAGGATAATCAGTGCTGGGACGAATGTTATCGACAGAACCGCTGCTACCATCATTGCTAAGGTTTTAGTATAGGCGAGGGGCTTGAAAAGACGACCTTCTTGCGCTTCTAAAGCGAAAATCGGAAGAAACGATACAGCAATGACAAGAAGTGAATAAAAACTAGCCGGGCCAACCTCTTGAACGGCTTCAATGATGACATCGGCTATGGACTTGTCTTTTTTAGATAAGGACCATTCCTCTAGTTTCTTGTGGCAGTTTTCTACGACCACAATGGAGGCATCCACCATAGCCCCAATCGCGATAGCTATACCACCAAGGGACATAATGTTTGCCGACACACCCATGAAATACATTAGAATAAAGCTAATTATAACGGCAGAGGGGAGCGTGACAATTGGAACAATTGCGCTTGGGATGTGAAGTAAAAATATAAGGATTATAAATGCTACGACGAGCATCTCTAAAAAAAGTTCGTGGGTAAGAGTCTCTATGGACCGACGAATCAAATCGCTTCTATCGTAGGTTTCGACAACTTCAATCCCTTCAGGCAAAGACTTTCGTAAGGAGGCAATTTTAGCCTTAACCCGCAGAATAACATCGTACGCATTTTCACCAAATCTCATGATGACTATTCCGCCGACGACATCACCCATGCCATTGAGGTCACCAACTCCTCGTCTCATCTCAGGACCCTCAACGACCCGACCTATGTTTTTGACGTAGATTGGGACGCCATTACTGCGTGATCCAATCACGATATCTTCAATGTCTTTTCGATTTTTTGCGTAACCCTTAACCCTCACCATGTATTCGATGCCGGAAAATTCTATAACTCGGGCGCCGGTTTCATTATTTCCACCCCGAATGGCCTTCGAAACCATGGAAAGGGGGATGTTTAGGGTTCTTAAGGCATTTGGGTCTACAAGAACCTGATATTGCTTTTGAAACCCACCAAAGCTCGCAACTTCCGACACTCCAGGTACGGCCTGCAATTGATACCTGAGGAACCAATCTTGAAAAGAACGGATGTCGGCGAGGCTGTTTTTTCCAGAGACATCTTTTAGGGCGTATTGGTAAACCCAGCCAACGCCGGTGGCATCAGGACCTAGTTCCGTGGAGACGCTCTCAGGGAGCTGAGGAACAATCTTTGAAAGGTATTCCATGACCCGAGATCTGGCCCAGTAGATGTCTGTTCCATCTTCGAAAATGACATACACATACGAGGCGCCAAAGGTCGAAACGCCTCTTATATCCTTAACTTTTGGTACTCCCAATAAACTTGTAATGATCGGGTATGTAACCTGATCCTCGATAATGTCAGGGCTCACATTCCATTGAGAGTAGACAATGACCTGGGTGTCCGATAAATCAGGTATGGCATCAATGGAAATGTTCTGTAAAGAGACCGCGCCGGCAAACACCAAAACTGAGGTGATAAACAGGGTGATGAATTTATTTCTAGCTGAGGCTTCAATTAGTTTTTCTAACATATGACGTCCTAGTGGTTATGACCTGATGAGTTGCCTGCGCCTTTGATGACGGCTTTCAACCTTGATTCTGAATCGATCATAAAATTGGCTGAAGTAACAACTTCCTCACCAACTTCTAAACCTTTCAGTACGGCGACGTCTTCGTCTGTTTCGAAAATCTTTGTGATAGTGCGAGGTTCGAATTTGCCTTTACCTTTTTTAACAAAGACGAAAAGGTCCTTTCCGGTATCAAGTATTGCCTCTAGAGGAACAGAGATGTGAATTCCAAGGGGCACGAAAATCTCAACGGTTACAAAGGCTTCCGGACGGATAGAGAGCTTGGTTTTATCAATTTTAATTCTAACTTTACCTGACCGAGTTTTTGGGTCGATCAATTGATCAACAGAAACAACTTCCCCATCAAGAGCATTGCCACGAATAAAGCTGGCTTTAATTTTTACAGACTGGCCAGGTTTAATTTTACCCAAATTTGACTCAAAAACATCCGCGTAGATGAGGTTATCATTATTACCACTGACGATGAGTCCGTCGGAAACACGACCCTTAGCCGCAAGTGCTCTTATCTCAGTTTCTCCCAACCCGAGAACTTGCAACCTTGTCTTCGAAGATCTCACCATTTCATTCGTACTGCGCATGATCTCCTTTAGAGGAGAGTTTTTCACTTTTCTTTTTTGCCTCAAGGCTTCTAGGTATTCGCTTTGAGCTGTATAGAGTTCGGGGTCAAATGCGATTCGCCCGGGAGCCACAATCGTTTCGAACAAATTTTTCTCGGCCACATTTTGAGTCTTAACACCGATCAGCTGCTGCATATCTAGTTTCAATTTGACTGTTGTGCGGTCCTCAGGTGGCGGATTGTGTTTTGAGTGGTCAGGCTCTTGGGTTGGATTTGAGCTCCCGGTGGGTTGTTGCATGGAATCATGGTTGTGCTCGTGATGATCGTTATCCTCATCCATGTCATTCTCTGCTGGTACTAAATCCATTCCGCAGATTGAGCATTTCTGGCCGGGTTTTGCCGAAAATATTTGGGGATGCATTGGACAAATATACTTGGAGACTTTCTTGTCACTGGGATTCTCAGCGGAACTTTGATGTCCATTATGGTCGGTGCAAGCATTGAGTATAACGCTTAGGAATAGGATTGCGACGAGTGTTTTCATTTAAGGTCTCTTTTCATGCCCGAAAGGTTAGATATTGAGGCTCCAAGGATTGTTTCAGCAGCGACGACGTCTTTCACAAAAAACGTCAAAGCCCTATAATAGGATTGCTTTACAGAGTAGAGAGATCGCTCGGCGTCGAGAAGGTCCAAAAATGTTGCGCTTCCAGCCTTGTAGGCCGATCGAGAGGACCTGTACGCGCCTTCGGCTTGAGGCATGAGTGTGGTCCTGTAGATGATCAGAGCTTTATTTGCTTTTTGGATTCTAATTTTTAGAGACCTAAGCTCCTCTGCATACTTCAGCTTCATACCCTGAAGTTTATAGTCTTCAGAATTGGCTTTGGCCGATGCCGTTGATGCTTGAGCGCTATTCTTCCAGAACCAAAGGGGAATTGTTGCATTGATCGAAACAATATTCGAGTCTTCGGGGCGGCCAGCGATTCTCTTCTGGTATTGGATATTAAAGTCTGGAGCAAATTCCCATTTTGCGAGACTGTGCTTCACCTTGCTCGCCTGGTATTTTTTTTCCTGGGCAATTAGAGATGGTGATGTCTTCGTTATCTGTTCGCTAATTGCTTGCGTATCGGCCTCTATAGACTGAAGGGCAACCTCAGGGGCATCAATTTCTAAATGCGATAAATTCAGCTTCTGAGTTTGTTGGCGCCCCAGTAAAGTTGTCATTTTGGACTGCAATAAGCTCTCCTCTTGTTCAAGATTGAGCAGATTAAGCTCCAACTGCGTCATCTCGAAGTGGGCTTTCATGGAATCGCCTTGGCTTGATTTTCTGGCCGCATATTTTTTCTCAGCGATCCTGGCAAAATCTCTAACTAGCTGTAAATTGACGTTAGTAAGCTGGATCGTCTTTTGAACGGAGTATAGAGAGAAGTAGACTTCGATCACCTCTTTTCTGATCTCAAGCTTTCGCGCGTTTAAAGTACTTTGATTCGACTCGTAGGACCTTCTTTGAGATTTTCCAGCCAGTAGATATTTCGTCGGAAAACGTATTTTTTGTTGAATTGTGAGGTAATCAGTCTCTGCCCCTCGATCCAGCCTCGACAACCCGATGGATGGGTCCGCAAGGTTATACTGTGAAGTGATTTTCTTTTTTTCTGCTCGTACGTTTTCAGCAGAGGCTTTCACACTAAAATTTTGCGCTAAAGCCTCAGCGAGTAGTGATTCGAGGTTGCTGCCATCGCCGGCAAGGCATGGAATTGCAGCAGAAAAGGCAAAAAGCCCGACAAATACGCTTGGAATTTTCATAGTCATCCCTAATAGATAAAATTTTAGAACCTTGGTACGCTGAGGCGATACTAGAGCGAGAGAAGCTCACAGGGATCTAAATCAAAAAGGACGATTTTTGGGAGTAGATGGCAAGGCCGTGTAGAAATCCCTGGCCAGGAGGGTCATGTGTGCGAATTGACGGGGATATCTTACGATTTTCTATATCAAGAACAAGAGGTCTGAAGACCTCAGTAGTTTGGGGTGAGATGACTTCCGAAGAAATACCAATTTCGGAGTCTCCGTGAATCAAGTCGTCTGTCTGACAGACACTTTCACATTCGTCCTCACTCTTTTTTTTCTTTTTGGATGTTTCTGTGGAATGGCAGCTCTTAGGCTCGTTATCTGCCTGCGTTTTTTCGATTTTCTCTGTAACCTTTAGACTGCATTTTGTCTTACATAAAGATGCAAGTGACTGCACGCCGACAAGGTTAAGGGTCAAAAATAGGTACAGAACTGTTTTGGTCACCTTATGACCTTAGCACGAAAGGATTGTTCCGGTCAAAATTTCTCAAATAGCCTTTTGTCAGATATTGATGAATCAAAGGATTCCTTGGACTTAGCAGTCGTTTATCCCAGGGATTAGAGCTAGAGGTGCTCAAGGTCCGGGACCCAATTTCAGTGCCTGTCACTAAATTCTGACGATTCGCGCGGAGAGGTCTTATTATTCCCACCGGATGATATCCACAGCATTCCCACCGCCGTGTCCGGACTTCCCTTGGCTCGTGGTGACGACGTAGTTATCTGGAGAGACGGCTAGGCCCACAGGAAAAGGTGAGACCTTTACCTTGTCGACGATTTTCATGAGGTCGCTACCAAGCTCCACTGCAACGACGTAAGATGAGTTGTTTGCGGTGGCAAAGAGATATCTGCCGTTCTTGGAGAAATCAAAAGTTCGAGCGCCCGAACCCACGCGAATTTTATCATAGTCTCTTATTGGGACTCTTTGACCTGGGGAGCTCTCAAGAGCCTCTTCAATTTGAGTCAGTTGGATTCGGCTGATGTAGCCGTCACTGTTACTGCTGACGTAGAGTTGCCCATCGTTAGAGATCTTCAAGTGGCGGGGCGTTTGGGGAAGATTCGTGACTGTCCCCATATAACTTTTCTGCTCCATATTGAAGACTGCAACTCCCGGACCTCTCCGACTCATTCGAGCCACGTAGAGACGTGAAGAGTCCGGAGAAAAAGCGGTGCCTCGCAGACAAAATCCACAATTCTGGTCGCGGTTGCTCCCGGACATATCGGAAGTATCTAATTTCTTCTCTACGATGAGCTCTTTAGCGTAAGCAAACTCAAAAGGGTCGGCCGACGAGATGTCGATCAGCCCAATAGTGTTATTTCCCCAAAGAGAGACCGCGAGAAACTGACCGTCAGGCGATGCTGCCAAAAATTTCGGAAGTGGCCCGGTAGGCATCACACGGATCACTTGATCTGTTTGAGTATCAATGATCGCAACCGCGGAAGGCGACTGGGCATAGCGATCAAAGCTTCTCCGGTAATAGCTGACCCAAAGATAGCGTCCATCGTGAGAAAAGACGCTTTCAACAGGTTTACCGCGAAAAACGTTTTTGTCTTTAGGGCTGGACTCTGTGTAGCGATCATCGAAAGCTGAAGTTTCTCCGTTTAAAAAAAGATTCTGATCCCTCTCTTCAAAGCTATGGGAAATTGTAGAAATCTTTTCAGCGCTAGGCCACTGGTAAACGGTTGTGTTGTAGCCCTCCAAAGAGTGAATATAGAATTTGTCGCCATTGGGGTGAAAGGCTACAGATTTTGGTGAGAGGATATCGGAATCCACGCGGTAGTTATCTGCAGAAGACATGACTTCGCGGTTGTGAATCACGAGTTCGACCTCCATCGGAAAACCAAAGGCCGATGGGATGCAGAAGATCGTAGTTAAGAAAAGACCGACGAGAAGGAGACTCTGCTGACCCATTTTGACCACCTTGTTTACGACCTCACCTATACGGTATTTTACAGGCCGTTCGGCCCTTTTTTCTCGGGGGCGGAAATATCTACAGGATTTTTTGTAAAAAGGTTTGGTAGGACCGGCGCTATGATTGGTGGCCTCAACTCAGAGCAACGCTCTGCAAAGAGCTCTCACGACCCTTCAATAAAGCCGAAAAATCAGTCCCAACGGTTGAAAATCACATTCGCGGAATCCACGTAGTCTTTGACGACAAGAAAATAGCCGACCCCTGCCTCCAAATAACAAGCGGTGCTAGCTGTGACCCCGGGCTGAATTTCACGGCAGTTGAACGTGTGAAGCTCAATTTCACCAACATCACAACCTACCAACTTCAACGTCCTGCCGACGAGAATCTTGGCTTGCTCTACAGTGAGGTCTCCATCGTCCATGTCGGCCGAAACCTTGTAAGTGACGCTATCCTGGTTCTGCCCCAATTTTTCGTAACAGCTCTGTTCAACTCCGCTTGCAGTTATCGCCCAAAACAACAAACCCACAACTATCCAGATTTTTCTCATAAAGACTCCATTAGGGATAAAAACGGTTCAACGTCTTGGGTACCAACAAAGGGGGACCCAATCAACGAGATTCATCTACAAAAGGAAGCCGGTACCTCCAGGTAGCCTGTTCAGACCTGCTCTGGCCAGGCGTGTCTGGGGTAGCGGCCTCGGTACTGTTTGCGGACCTCTGGGTAGCTAGAGATCCAGAACTGCTTCATGTCTTTACTGACCTCGATGGGGCGTCGGGATGGCGCTAGGAGTTCTACGGCTAAGGGGACTGTGCCGTTACCAATCATCGGTGACGTCTTAAACTCAAAGGCGTCCTGCAAAATGATGGAGACCTTGGCTTGAATGGGGTTCTCATAAGAAATTGGATTTTGTTTTCTTAATTTTGTGGCGAGATTTAAAGGCGCAAAGCTCTCCAAGAAACTTATCTGTGATTCTGTGAGAAGCATTTGAATGGCGGCGAGCCAGCTGTCGTCTTTGAGTTCGAGTCTGTCCGTTTCGGAGTAAGCGGCCTCGACGATCAGCTCCCAATCCTCTGTTAAAAACCCGGGCCACCCCATATCTCGGGTGTGATGGTTGCAGAATTGAATTCTATGAACCAGTTCCAGACTCCTCAAATGGTCTTTAAGGGCGTCCAGACCAAGTTCAGAGAATTTCTCTTTCATGTAATCCACCATGATAGACTTCTCTAAAGGCTGACCTTGAGGATCTTCCAAAGGGAGGTCCCAAAAGCAGCGGTAAGAAAACGATTTCGGGATGCTTTTTTTACCCCGTGCCTCGATATTCGTTTTTGTACGAATGCTCTTCTCATGTATTCGGATGATCGTTTTTTTGTGAACATCGAAAAGAAATTGCACCTCACTCTCGGTTTGCCCGTGAAGCTTATGATCCATGATTTTTAGAGCGATATAATATTCGGACTTTCCTTGAGGGCGAGGGTTAAGGACCTTTACGCCTCGGCCGGTGCTCATGATTCCTCGAACTCGCTTTTTGTCGCGGTAGCGGCAAATTCTGTGGGGGAAGGCAAAGACCAGGGCGTCTTCAAAGTTTTCGATAACGGGATTTTTGTTCAGGGACGCTGAGATCTTCCGAATTTTTCGATCGAGAGATGCCGCTGACGTGTGGTACGGATGTCTCGAATTGTCCTTGAGCCACCCCAGTCGAGATCTCAAGGGATCTAAGCTTTGAAAGCTCTCTTTTTGAGAGAGAAACGGAGCGGGATCGCCTTCCTGTAAAATGAGAATAGCGAGCAAGGCTTCCTTGTAGAACTTTTTGTCTAAGGACACCGCTGCCAAAACACCGAGGCTGAAGGCTCCTGGGAACTGAGCCACCCAACGGCCGAGGTCTGTGAGTGTGTTATCAGCGAGGCAAGTGGTGGCTTCAAGGCGTTTCAAAGCTAGCGCCAACTGTTCTGCCTTTGGTTTTTCGATACACTCAAAACTTCCAGGGTCTCCTCCAAAGCTGTAAACTTTTAAGAGATACTCAATAGGATCGATCCGATGAATTTCTGCAGGTTTGGTTTTCCGAAATCTCTGCTCGTCCGCGGGAGTCCACATTTTAAAACAGAGACCGGCCTGTTGGCGGCCCGCACGCCCCGCTCTTTGTGTGGCGCCATCGATAGCGACTCTATGCATCGACAGTGAGGTGACTCCTGAGATGGCGTTGTAGTGGGACTCTTTTTGCAGTCCGGAATCAATCACAACGCGCACATTGGGAATGGTTAAGCTAGTCTCAGCGATATTGGTGGACAGAATGATTTTCCGTTGAGGACCTGGTGCCAGAGCCTTTTTTTGCTCGTCTTTACTGGCCTGCCCATACAAGGTGTGAATCTCCGCGTCGTACTCACGATGGATTCCTTGATTTAAAAGTTGGTCTCGCGCTTGGAGAATATGTCCACGTCCCGGTAAAAAAACAAGAACGCTGCCGTTACTCACGGAATTCAAGGCCCGCCGGCTGACATTGAGGAAAGCCTTATCAAACTGCCCACGATCGTGAAAATTGAAGGCGCGTTTGAGATAGTGGCTCTCGATGGGATAGGCTCGACCTTCGATTTCAATCAGACTGCAGTCAGGGAAAAATGTTTTGAGAGGTTCGAGGTCTAGTGTTGCCGACATCACCAAAAGCTTTAAGGCCTTTTGCCGTTTGATCCAAGCGCAGGCGAGGTCTGTATGGAGACTGCGTTCGTGAAACTCATCAAGGATGATCAAGTCAAAATAGTCTGGAGCCTCACCAGCAGCCAGCATTCGACTGAGGACGCCTTCAGTCATCACCGTCAGTCGGGTCGCCTTGCTTTTTTTGTGGACGTCTTTCATCAAAAGTCCGACCTCTTGGCCCACTTCCCATCCATTAAATTTTGCAATGGACTCAGCGCTCATGCGCGCGGCAACTCGTCTTGGCTGTAACATGGCGATGCGGAGTGTAGAGTTTTGAACCAGGTACGGTGCGACGAGGAGTGTTTTACCAGATCCTGGAGTGGCGGTCAGAATGGTAACAGCGCTCTGCGCGACCTGCTGGTGTATCTCTGCAAGGTGGCTATGTACGGGTAGGGTAGTGAGATCCGTTTCCATATCCCAATCCTAGCGAAAATCGATAGCAATAGCTAAGGAAATTGAATCAGAGACGACCGTAAAACGAAGCAGCGCAAAATTACCTTAAAACATCTAATAATCTTTTACTCAAATTTGAAAACAGGTGAGTTTCTCGCCCCGATTTTTTTATATCGTCCGGAGCCGCTTCGCTCCGCTCTGAGGAGCGGGCGTGAAAAAGCGGAAGGGTTAGGCTCTTCATTAAATTTTGAAACGCCTAGTTAATCCCGAAGAGGCATTAGTTTGGACAATCTGCTCCATTGTAATACCTGTTCAGAGTCGCGTGGTTATTGGCATTAAGTTTTACGCCACTAGCTTGGCTTCCTGAAACCTTACAGGCGGTATTACCATTCAATTTTCTTAAGATCTGACCATTTACAA